>JAFBJQ010000399.1:929942-962442 GCA_016785345.1 Trinectes maculatus | reverse complement strand
AAGTTCTTATCAGTGCTCTTGTTGTGTTTACGCACAAACAGCACATTCCTGTGTGGGAGACGGGCCTGCAGAACAGGATCTGAGCACAGCCTTTAGTCAGAAGGTCAGGAGGAGATGGGAGAGGGGAGGAGGAGTCAGGAAACCATTAGATGACTCACAATGCTGCACAGAAGACGAGGATGGGACGGAGCCAAGGGAGGCGAGGGAGGACGGGTGGTTGGACGACGTTTGGCCTTGGGGAGAAAAAAATGAATAGAGATTAAAAATAAACCAGGAAAATCTGCTCCGGTTATGAGCGGACGGGAAACTGTCAGATAAACGTGGAGAAGAAGAAGACGCTGAGACGAGTTAATGAGCAAAAGAAGAAATCAAGGAGGAAGAGAAAGGAGCGAGGGAGTTTTGGAAGGAAGGCAGGAAGGGAGGGGCGAGGGAGGGGGGGTCCAAACCCAGCGCATTCTTATACAATCAATCTTTGGTCATCAGCTGCCACTCCCAGGTCAAAGGTCAAGACAAAGAGAAACAAACCTAAACTCCACACCCAGTCAGTAAACGCGCAGCAGTAAGACACACGGTCCCACAAACACAACACAACGTAAACTAATGAAACAGACTTTTTTTGTTACACTGTTGATAGTTATAAATCTCACGTCTTGGTTTGTTTGGAAAACTTCACATCACAATGAGCGTGAAGTGATGCAAAGCGAGAGAGGACGTATATAACAGCATCAGGACGGCCCGGTGAAAACAGAATGAAATAAAGTCTATAGAGGACAAAGTGCTTCAGTCAGAGGAGCCGGTCGCTTAGCAACAGCGGCCCCCTAATGTCACTCGTACGTTACAGTGGGAACCGCTGAGCTACGCCACGGTGCTACGCCACGGTGCTACGCCACGGTGCTACGCCACGGTGCTACGCCACGGTGCTACGCCACGGTGCTACGCCACGGTGCTACGCCACGGTGCTAACAGATACTACAGACTCTGTATGTCCCAACAAGAGTTCTGGTTTTAAATCTTCTTTTTTAAAAGTGGAAATTATACAAAAATGTGCAGCATCATATCGTTTACATCGTTATGAACACAAAGAATTCAAACGTCAGTCTGAGAATCACACTGAATTAAATATTGAGTGTTCACTGATGCACATTTAACCCATTGATGCCTGAATTTACCGACAGTTACATTTAAAGAAGTGGACATTGTTCATTCATCTATTATTATTATATCATTATATTCTTATTATTTCATTATTATTTAATTGAAATAGCACAGAAAAAAGTCGGATACTGAATGTTGGATGTTTGTCGTATTGCAGCGTCCGGCTGCAGACACACACACACTGCAGACACACACACACAGCAGACACACACAGCACACACACACAGCAGACACACACACACAGCAGACACACACAGCAGACACACACACACACAGCAGACACACACACACAGCAGATTGTCATTCAGCCTCTTCATACTCACATGCAGCAGCTAGTGAACATATGTGATATTTACCAACTCGCCCAACTGGCCCCCACCACTCCCCCTCTTACTCTGTATGTGTATGTGTGTGTGTGTGTGTGTGTGTGTGTGTGTGTGTGTGTGTGTGGGCCACAGTGGAAGAGACCAGTGCTTTTCCCGCCATTTGGAACGAAGTGAAACCAGATGGAGGAGGAGTGAAGTGGAGTTGCATGGAAAAAAGGATGGAAAGCGACAGAGGAGGAGTGGAAAGCTGTGGGATGCAGTGAGATGTAATAGTTTCCAGACACATGTGCATATGGCTGATGTGGACGTGACGAGGTGGCAAGGACGAGCGGGGGGAGGGGTGGGGGGTATGAAGGGTTTCCTGGGTTTGGGGATACCCCCCTTTAGAGGGATTTCCCTGAAGCGGCCCCCTTCTCTGCACGTTTGGTTTACTGTCCATCCTGTGAGGCGGTGGCGGCGGCGGCGGCGGCGGCGGCTGGTCAGGGAGGAGGTAATTACACGGGAGGAATGAGTCAGCTACCGAACCAGAAATAGACTCCACTTGTAAAGAGCCGTTAAGCTGATGGGACAGATACGTCCCGAGGCCGGAAACCAAAGCAAACAAAGCTAATAGCAGAGTAAACACACAAACGCATTGTGTTTCTTTGTTAGGTTGCAGGATCCAAATGCACAAAAAGATAACAAATGCTGTCAGATGCAGCGTGTGAGTTTAAAAAACAAAGACAAAGCTTACATGGAGTCAGACGAGAGAGAAACCTAAACCTAAAAATCTCAGCACGCACCGGGAACAACATGGGAACAACACGGGAACAACACGGGAACAACACGGCAACAACACGGCAACAACACAGGAACAACACGGGAACAACACAGGAACAACACGGCAACAACACGGCAACAACACGGGAACAACACGGCAACAACACAGGAACAACACAGGAACAACACGGCAACAACACGGCAACAACACGGGAACAACACGGCAACAACACAGGAACAACACAGGAACAACACGGGAACAACACAGGAACAACACGGCAACAACACGGGAACAACACGGCAACAACACGGCAACAACACGGGAACAACACGGCAACAACACAGGAACAACACGGGAACAACACGGGAACAACACGGGAACAACACAGGAACAACACGGCAACAACACGGGAACAACACGAGTACAACACGGCAACAACACAGGAACAACACGGGAACAACACGGGAACAACACGGCAACAACACGGGAACAACACGGCAACAACACGGGAACAACACGGCAACAACACGGGAACAACACTGTGAGGCGGTGGCGGCGGCGGCGGCGGCTGCTGGTCAGGGAGGAGGTAATTACACGGGAGGAATGAGTCAGCTACCGAACCAGAAATAGACTCCACTTGTAAAGAGCCGTTAAGCTGATGGGACAGATACGTCCCGAGGCCGGAAACCAAAGCAAACAAAGCTAATAGCAGAGTAAACACACAAACGCATTGTGTTTCTTTGTTAGGTTGCAGGATCCAAACGCACAAAAAGATAACAAATGCTGTCAGATGCAGCGTGTGATTTTAAAAAACAAAGACAAAGCTTACATGGAGTCAGACGAGAGAGAAACCTAAACCTAAAAATCTCAGCACGCACCGGGAACAACACGGGAACAACACGGGAACAACACGGGAACAACACAGGAACAACACGGGAACAACACAGGAACAACACGGCAACAACACAGGAACAACACGAGAACAACACGGGAACAACACAGGAACAACACGAGAACAACACGGGAACAACACGGGAACAACACGGGAACAACACAGGAACAACACGGGAACAACACAGGAACAACACAGGAACAACACGGGAACAACACGGGAACAACACAGGAACAACACGGGAACAACACGGGAACAACACGGGAACAACGTTCAGACAGAGGAAACAGTGTCCACAGTGAAACGAATCAAACAATCACACAGGAAGCAGAATCAAACTGTAACAAACAATTAAAACCGGACAATCCTGAAAACAAACTGAAAACCTAATCCCAGGACCTGGACCTGGATCAGGACTTTGTTTGATTAAGACTGACTCCAGTGGATCTGCTCCATGTACTTGGCTTCACATTCAAAGCCTGAGCCGTGAACGGGAACAGTTGCTCCTTACACTCGAGTCAATGGTCGGATTCTTTCGGGAGTTAGAAGTTGGCAGGCGTGAAGATTTCCTCCCTCTCCTGCTTCTTTTCATTCTTTTTGTCCCCGACTGAGAGGGAACATGTTTCACGCTGTGCTCGTCCACTCAAACCAGACCATTGTTAGCGGAACATGGCGTCCGGCGGCTCAGACGCGGAACGGAGTGCGGAACAGCGCAGGGATCCGGGCCCCGGCTGCAGCGCTGCATTCTGACACATGCTGGTGATATGTGGCACCATGGCGGGTCGAGCCAAGACACTTCCACACGGCCCAGTGTGTGTGTGTGTGTGTGTGTGTGTGTGTGTGTGTGTGTGTCAGTGAGGCTGTAAAATGATGGTGTGAACAGAGCACTTTCCCAAAATGAAGCCCGTAAACCTGCTTCCCGTAGTCACGGCAACACGCTACGAAGACAGTGCAGATCTTTATTTGGTGTGGAGCGCCATGCGTCAGAGGGAGGAATTCTGGGAGCAATTACAGAGCGGGAATGTGGGGAGATGAGAGCTGAGAATGTCCTGAGTGTGTGAAGGACAGAGAGAGATTTTCATCGCAACGAGTCGACAACATGTGATTCTTTATGTCACTGTACAAAAAGTGTTTTTTGTAAAAATGGATGATTGACAGACGAGAAGAGTCTTCCCACCTGGAACGTGTCAGACACTGCTGATCCCGTCCACAGGCCCACGCACATATAACGCGACACACCCTCCTCCAACCCTCCCTGCAGCATCCTAACAAACCCCTTTTCCGTGGAGCACGCTATTCCAAGGAAAGCATTTCATAGTCCAGTTCTATTTCCTGTTCATTTGGCTGAGACACCTGAGGGATCTCGTTCTTCCTGATAGATTATTCCTCTCATAACCTTCAGCCTTCCTCAAACCAGATGTTCCAGATCTTTGTGTCATGTGCATCTGGTCCCTGCTCAGCTGTTAGCGACACACCCCTTCTGTGGCTTTCTTTCCAGAGCTCCACCCTGACCTCTGACCTCTGAGCTCACCTCTCGTGTGCATGCGTCTCCTCCTCCGGTAAAGGTCGATGACACCCTGTCTAAACCTGTAGCGCCCATGTGTCTGTCTGACCTCACATTCTCACTCTGCCCCTTTTCATTCACAGCCTCGTTAAAAAACACAAAACCCTCAATTAACAACTGGATTAAATCTTTCCGGCGTTGTTGTGTCTCCATCACATCATCTCCACCTGTTCCCGTATTCGTCTGAGAATTCCAGACATCCGGAAACCAAGAATCATTGTTTTAATCATCTTCAGACTCACGTGCACGTTATTTTGGATTTGATGGTGCAGAGGACAAACACACTCTGACGGCGCCGTTTTGTCTCACACAGACACACACAGACACACAATGATGACATCATATCAGATCAAATGATTCACTGTCTGTCTCCTGCACCTGGTGGGGACAACACACACACACACACACACACACACACACACACACACACACACACACACACACACACACACACACACCTGTAACACCTGCACAGTGAGTCATCACTGATCCCCTCATGTTCTTATAATCATGTTCTTATCGCCGTCTGTGTGGACGGACATGTTCTCACACCCAGGCCAAGTGCCCCCCCGCTGCCCCCCACAGGGGGTGGTGGATGGTGGCGTGGGCCAGTGGGGGCTCAAAGAGCCTGTGTCAGTGGCAGAGTCACTGACGTCCAGCACAGAGGCCCCTTCTCCCTCTGAATGACAAGTTCAGGCCGGGGTCATCATGTGACCCGGGGTCAAACCTTCTGATTTCACGCTCTCTGTGGGTGTCCAACACACACACACACACACACACACACACGCACACACACACACACACACACACACACACACACACACACACACACACACACACACACACACACACCTGTAACACCTGCACAATGAGTCATCACTGATCCCCTCATGTTCTTATAATCATGTTCTTATCGCCGTCTGTGTGGACGGACATGTTCTCACACCCAGGCCAAGTGCCCCCCCCGCCGCCCCCGCCCCCCACAGGGGATGGTGGATGGTGGCGTGGGCCAGTGGGGGCTCAAAGAGCCTGTGTCAGTGGCAGAGTCACTGACGTCCAGCACAGAGGCCCCTTCTCCCTCTGAATGACAAGTTCAGGCCGGGGTCATCATGTGACCCGGGGTCAAACCTTCTGATTTCACGCTCTCTGTGGGTGTCCAACACACACACACACACACACACACACACACACACACACACACACACACACACACACACACACACACACACAGAGGATGTTCTGACTGAACAGCGACTCCACAGTCTCCATCATCTATTCATGCTGACTTTTCTACAGCAGTGAAGAAGAGTCTCAGCTCAGAGCCACGTGATCAGGAGTCAAAGTCACTGTGGAAGAGCACATTTCCTCAAAGGTCACAAACAACCCGAGACACTCACATGCACACACACACACACACACACACACGCACACACACACACACACACACACACTGTCCAAAAAGGGAAGTGACAACTGGTCAGGTGAATTTCACACTGACACAATAAAGATCATACACCAACACATCAGACTGTGAGTCCTGACAGAACATGAGTCAGAGAGCAGGTGTGACTGTAGCACGGCTGTTTGCATGAGTCTGATAAGGGTGATGGGGGCAGGCACTGTAAACAGAGGCCTTCGTGTTCAGACACACACACACACACACACACACACACACACACACACACACACACACACAATGCATCCATGCACAGTTTCTCTTTCCTCATTCCGTCCACTGAATCCTAACTTTCAGTTGAATGGGTCTTTGTAAACTTCAGGATTCTCCTCAGTCTGACCTGGATCAAAAACACGTTCATGTTGTGAGTCTGACTCACCTGGAGGAGAATATCTCTACCTGCAGGAGGTCGAGTTTGGAACCAGGCCGTTTCTCCTGGTCCATGAAGTCGTCCTGCGGAGAAGAGGCTTGAGTAGATGTTCACGGTGAGTTACACTGTGGACACAGGAATAATTCAAAACATACAGTATCTGACTGTAGCTCTCCATACAGGAGATGAGGGGATGACCTTCTGCCCCGTGAAGAGGCAGAGATCAGAGATGGTCAGAGATGAGCTGTGTGGGTGATGACTATCAGGGGGAACGACAGACAAACATTCTTGGTCCTGGGCCAGACCTTTGGAGAAGTTAATCAACAGGTGGTGTCACGGCCACCTCCTGATGTGTCACATTACACCGGTGTAGAAATGTGAGGGAGTCAGGGTGGAGCCTGGGAAACATCATGTTTTCTGGGAAATGTTCCTTTACTCTGTGATCTGTGGGAGTAAACAGAGAAGACTGATAATGATCTGACCTCACTGTGGTTACTATAGCAACACACATCAATGAAGCAGCCATGTATGAAGAAAGTGTACGAAATAAGTTTAGGAATATGAACACAACAGTTCACTTTCATTTATTAACCCTGCCTGTGTGTGTGTGTGTGTGTGTGTGTGTGTGTGTGTGTGTGTGTGTGTGTGTGTGTGTGTGCGTGTGTGTGGATCCCGGCTCTGCTCTGACCGTTAATCTCTGTTTGCTCTGCCTGTGTGGCAGAGATGACGGTCAGACAACACAAACACCAACACAAACCTGAAACCAGCCACAGAGTCAGAACGTCTGATGATCATCTGGAAACCAGAAGTACTTTGTTTTGTCTTCAGTCTGAAACCACACCTTGATTTCTATCTGTTCTCTTCCCATAATCCCCCTCGTTTTAAACCACTTATACTTGAAGCTGCACATGTGGACATATGATATAACTATCATCATCAATATTATCATCATCATCATCATCATCATCATCATCATTATTATTATTATAATAATTATTCTTAAATTGATATAAAACATGTTCTTATCCCTGGGCTTCAGCCTGGATCCCTGATGTTTCTCTGCTCAGAGACAACAAGAGATTTGTTTTGATTCCATTGAAGATTTCATTCTTCCTCCCACCCCCAACCCCATCTCCATCTATCTTTCTCTCCCCTCACACACACACACGCACACACACACACACACACACACACACACACACACACACACGCGCACACACACACACACACACACACACACACACACACACACACAGACAAACAGCAGGACTCGACTGGATCGTGAAAGCGGTGAACTTCTGGTTAAATAAGTTTAGTTGTTTTGTCTTTTATGAAAGACAAACAGAGACAAACAGAGACAAACAGAGACAAACAGAGACAAATATGGTCAAATAGTAAAAACAAGGAGAGAACATAAAAGTGCAGGGAAACAAAAGCTTTTGTGTCCTGGTCCTGGTAACAAACAGCTTCAGAGGTGCAGAGTCTGGAATGTGTCTCTGTTAAAAACCTGCAGGGGGGCGTCAAACATGTTTCATAGATTAGAGGAGACATTGTTCCTGCTTTTCTACCAGAGCCTGTGGATTTGTTCCTTTGTTTGGCCATATCCTTTACGGGAGGCGAACAACCGCACACATCCTGCTCTGTGTCGTCGACTGTATCCAGCAGCTGAAGCTCCACCTCCAACACCTCCAACATCCAGATCAGATGATTCCACCTCTGTGAATCATTATTCCTATGCAGACACCTGGAGTGTGGAAACAAACGGATCTTTAGTTGCACCACACCTGTCCTGAAACTGACTTCAGACATGATGCGTCTTCATGTGGGACGTGACCTGATCTCATGCACAGTGATGAAACCCCTCGGAGACGTGTCTGGACTCACACATGTCTCCGTTTCTGACGTTTGGGGAGTCAAATGTGTCAAACGGAGAAATTTCTGTTTACCCAACTTCTCTGTGTTGACTGTGGCCACCTGACTGAGACGTTCCCAGGCCTGTTCTCCTGCCTCGTGCCTGATGGAGTCAGGTCTCCACGTGGGAACAAAACATCTCTCCTTATAATCCTGAGCATCATTCACGTCTCACAGTTTCATCTGCAGCAGATTCTGAAAACTCTGCTGGTTGTGGAGGACAAAGACGCGCTGTGATCACCACTGCGGTTCAGGCCAGTGGAAAAGAGGGTGGAGACTCAGGGGGAGGGGGAGTGGCCTGAGGGGCGGACCTCAGGCCCCCAGAAGGTTTATATAGTTATAGCAACTTAGCTCTGGTCCTGCTTTGTGTCTGTGAGCTCCCACCTCTGCCTGCCCAGTCTGAGCCTCTGTCTCGCTCTCCCTGTCTCTCTCTCTCTCCCCGAGTCTCACACTCTACAGCGACTATGAAGACCTCCAAGCAAACGACGTACTCCATGCACTCCTCCACCAGCAGCAGGCCTGCTGCTGTGTCCGTCACCAGAACCTCTGTGCCTGTCTACCGGGCCCCCACAATGCACGGGGGGTCCGGCGGGAGCCGCATCAGCGTCTCCTCCACCTTCCGCAGTGGTCTGGGGTCCGGGATGTCCGTGGGCTCCGGAGTAGGAGGCTTCTCCAGCGGCGTCAGCATGAGCTCCAGCGGGAAGAGCAGCGACATCATGGGCAACGAGAAGTTCGCCATGCAGAACCTGAACGACCGCCTGGCCAGCTACCTGGAGACGGTGAGGAACCTGGAGCAGGCCAACCTCAAGCTGGAGATTAAGATCAAGGAGGCCCTGGAGAAGAGCGGCCCCGACTTCAGAGACTACAGCAAGTACCAGGCCATCCTGGACGACCTGAGGAGGAAGGTGAGGAGCTGGGGGGGGGCGATGGTGGGGGGGGGTTGAGTGTATGGTGGATGAATGAACTGAAAGATGAAACACAGAATGAGTTGATAGATGTTATAAGAAGATCTGATGTTATATATATATATATATATATATATATATGGGGGGGGGGTTGTCGGAGAGACAGGAAGTCCAGGGAATTCACAAACCCGTAACTCAGTTTGTTTGGTGAGAAAACAATGGGACTGAGGATCCTGAAACAGCCCGTACTGCTGCATGAGGAGAAAACACCGGCTGTCAGCGGGAGATCAGAGGGTGGAGTTCATTCATTAGTGACTAATAATAATTATAAGAATTATAATAATTATAATAATCTAATAATGACTGATGAATCAACCCCATTAAACCTGGTATAAATACTGGTGGCACAGTTAACAGGAGTCATTCATTCCAGCTTTGGCCCAGTTGAACGTCCCAGAGAGGGAAAAAAAGAGAAAGAAACGAGACACAGTGACGGAGAGAGAAAGTGAAGTTTTCAACCACAGTTTTCCTCCTCAGCTCAGTCAGGAGCCGTTTCCACATGGAACATTCCAGAATTCCAGACGGGCTCCACTGGGCCACAGACAAAACACCCACATACACTCTCTCTCTCTCTCTCTCTCTCTCTCTCTCTCTCCCATGGCAGACTCATGCCCCCCCCCCTCCCCCCCTCCACACACACACACACACACGCGAGGTCTTTTTCTAATACATCTGCTGTGAGGTTATTTATTCTGCTAACAGCCGCAGGTCGGAGCAGCTCTGTTTGTCTATGACGCAAAAATCAGACAAAACAGAGACTCACAATTCAACAGAGCAGAGCAGAAACGCACACATTGAATTACACATGCAAACCTAACACACGCACACAGCCACCACCTTCCTCATGCAAAGCACCTGTCCTCATCCTGCCCTGCTGACAGAGGAGACGGTTGGTGCCTGGCAGCAGCTGATTGGCTGTTGGACCTGCTCCTCCATCCGGGCTCTTACCTGCCCCTCTGTGTCTCTACATCAACACTTACACACAGTCTCAGACAGCGCACACGTCCCAACACGCCCGTGATATTTACACACGGCTCATCAGGTGACACTAAGCGTCGTCTTATTTCAGCGTCCTGGTCCGACGTTGCTTCACATTCAGATGTTGACAAATGATCTCGGCTCCTTAAACCTGCTCAGACACACCTGCCCACCCACTACCTGCAAGGACAACTCCCATGATGCCACAGTGTAGCAACACGACCACGAGAATCCTCTGTTCACCAGCTCTTTGCTGGAGCCAGCAGTTTGTTGTGCGTTTTGACCCGTGTCCCCAGTTTGCAGTCTAAACAAGACACACCTTCTGCTCCCGTTTCAGGTGTTTGATGCCACCACTGAAAACGCCCGTCTGATCCTCAACATCGACAACGCTCGCCTGGCGGCCGACGACTTCAGAGTGAAGTAAGGCCCCGCCCACTGCACAGTGAGCCAGAGGATGCAAACACTGTGTAAAGAGACATTAGTCTCGTGGTTGTAAATCATCACCTTTGCGTGGCAGCCCGTGTGGGCGTGTCATATATATGATGTCAGGGCAAACACACCTGGCGGCAGAAGAACATCGTCTTCTGAGCAACGGCCATCATAAAAAAACAGAATGACCATATTTATATTGTATTTAGCCTTAAAGGCAAATGTCCGACAATGGACACACACACACACACACACACACACACAGGTATTCAGTGTGTATGCAGCTGTGTTTGAGTCCATACTGACCTGATCCCTGGTGTTAGGTTCGAGTCGGAACTCGCCATCCGTCAGTCGGTGGAAGCCGACATCGTCGGTCTGAGGAAGGTCATCGACGACACCAACATGAGCCGCATGAACCTGGAGAGCGAGATCGAAGCCCTGAAGGAGGAGCTCATCCACCTGAAGAAGAACCATGAGAACGTGAGTGTGATGTCATTCAAACGCAAAAGTGACGCTCATGAGCATCACAGATTTCACTTATTAAAGGGACAGACCGTCAATAATCCCCACTGAAGGTGTCGTGTTCGAAATGTGACAAACTGCTAGCGTGTCAGATGTTTAACTATAACGGAAAAGTGGACAAGAATTCCAAAAAGTTTTCAGAACTTTACGCATAAACTTAAAAACAGATGCATGATACAAAAACGATCAATGTATAAATGAATGGGGGAAAAGCCTTGATATTGAAAAGTCTTTTTTGTTTAAATTTAAGCTCTCATTATGTAAACTGCCGGTTCCAGACAAATATTAGTCGAAGGTTGTCTTTGTGTGCTGCACATGAGTCCTGAGCAGAAACCACCTCCAGACATCATTAAAGCAAACATCCCCAGCAGCTGCCTTCATGTTTGCTGAGAGGAACTCGTTTCAATCATCCCACTGATGTTTGACTGTGTTACGCTGCACAGGAAACATCCTGACAGGGGAAAAAAGGTGGTGTGAAGTGGGAAGATGCAGGTCACTGAGAAATGTGAACTATCTGTGTGGGAATGGTGTGGGAAGCCTCGTGGTAAAAGCATCTGGCAACAGAGACTTTAAATTCCGATGATTTATCAACACATGAGCCAAAGCACGGTCGTCCGTTTACTGACGGGAAGAATTGAACAAAGATACAGGTTGTGATGGATCCTCTTCATATTGACCTGAATAGAACATGTGATGACCTGGTCCACTCTGCAGGAGCATTTTCAACATCTGAACTGGCTTTAAAGGTCGTTTCTTCATTCCTCTCTCACTTCTTGTGTTTTCAGGAAGTAATAGAGCTACGCAACCAGGTTGCCCAATCGGGGGTGCATGTGGACGTTGACGCTCCTAAAGGTCAAGACCTGTCTCAGATCATGGCAGAAATCAGGGCCAAGTACGAGCAGATGGCAAAGAAGAACCAGGAGGAACTGAAGGCGTGGCACGAGTCTCAGGTAAATCCAGAGAAAACAAACCATCATCAGCAAACAGGGAATTAACTCAGAGATGAATCCAACCAATGTGACGACCGTTTCAGATAACGGAGGTGCAGACGCAGGTCACAATGAACACAGAGGCCCTGAAGGGCGCGCAGACGGAGGTGAACGACCTGCGCCGACAGATCCAAACCCTGGAGATCGAGCTGGAGTCACAGAGGAGCCTGGTGAGAAGCTCAGTCAGCTCACGCTTCATTTATCACAGCACAGGCCTGACTTGACTCCTGTAATGAACAACTCAGCGCTCTCACTTCTCTGCCTTCATCCTGTTGACACAAGCTTCACACTCTGGTGACCCGTCGCCATGGAGCCGCGCCCTGTAAAACTTTAACCCTGTTCTCCTCTCGCTCGCAGAAAGCCTCGCTGGAGGGCACGCTGAGGGACACGGAGCTGCGCTACAACATGGAGATGGAGTCTCTCAACACCATCGTCCAGGGTCTGGAGGCGGAGCTCACACAGCTGCGGAACAACATCATGCAGCAGACGCAGGAGTACGAGACCCTGCTCAACATCAAGATGAAGCTGGAGGCCGAGATCGCCACGTACAGACGACTGTTGGACGGCGGCGACATGAAGTCTGTCCATCGCTTATTCTACATGATGAGTCCAAATACCTGATTGTAAATATATCCGCGTCAGTCTGTGTCCGATGTGACTAACGGGTTGTTGTTTGTGTTCTGGTTCAGGCTGGAGGACGCTCTGGAAGATCAGAAAACCGTGAAGACCAAAGTGATGACGGTCACACAGACCCTGGTGGACGGCAAAGTGGTTTCCTCCAGCACAGAGACCAAGAACCTCTGAAAACCAGAAGTGGCCGACACTCACACCCTAACACTAACATCTGTTCATCTGCAGTAGACCAGGTCAAACATCTCTAAACCTCTCAGCTGTCTTCCACAGGCTGACAAAAACTGGATCAGAGGAAAAGTTCATCATCTTTTATTTATTTCATCACGATTGTGGTTATTTATGTGTTTGCTTATTGACCCTTGAGATTTCAGAATTGGTGAATTGATGAGTTTGTTGGTTTTGTCAGAAAAAAATAAAACGGATGTAAAACAATGAATATTTAAGTAACAAAAGTTAAAAGTTAAAAACAGATTTTATAGCTCATCACCACTGCTTTTCTCTCTGTCCAGTTAAAGTCTGCCTGTCCTGCTGTCATCTTCAGACAAGTGTCAATAAAGTTCGTCTGAGAAGTTTGTTGTTTTTGTATGAAATTAAAACTCATTTTACCAAAACATGACAAACACAACGTATGAATAATAATCTGCTTCCTACTGAAATCATGACACCACTGAACCAAACATCAACACTTAACCCAAACATAGAAAGCTTCACTGTGCCTGTGGTAAGATTCACCTTCTCTTCATTTATCTCATTCGTCAAACGTCTTTTAATTCAGTGAGTCAACGCACTAATGTTTCATAACCTGAACAGCTGAAGAATTCTACTGTTGTCGTCTTCACTAAAACAGAAAATAATAAATCATTTAAAAAAAAACAATGTTGCAACTCTCTTCCTGGATGGAGTGACATTCTTATCACTGTCAATTATTTCTATTATGAAGATAATATTTTTAATAGTATAAATCTCGGGTTTAATACTCATTTGTGTATTTAAAGAGTCAGGGTAGTTAATTCTTTTTTATAATTAATTATTATTGATTCATGTGATTCACTAAAGTATTTTAATAATAAACCTGTTTTTGGACAATAGAAAAGTTCTGCAGCATCACAGTTACTGGAGATGCGTGTTATTCACTGCACCAAATCAAAATGTCGTTATGTCTTTGACAAATGTGTTGCTGGGATCAAAGTCGAAGCAGGAAGGCTAAAGGTCAAAGTGTCATATAGATAGGAGAGGAGTGGCAGGGGGAGATACTACCTCCAGGAGGGATATATAAGATCCTGGGACTCGGCTCTGTTCTCGACTGTCGGACTCCTCTGTGCCACGACTCGCCTCGACTCCCCCGACTCACCAACACACTGATCTCAGCAATGGAGACTCTGTACAGACGCCAGTCTTCATATGGCCACTCAGCAGGAAGTCACAGGCCTCTGCAGATGTCCTATCCCCACAGCGTCAGCGGAGGAGCAGGCGGACGCGGAACCAAGATCTCTGTCGTCTCCAGCGCACGGGTTGGCAGCGGCCTCAGCGGTGGGTACGACTACCAGTCCTCCATGTCCACCTCTGGAAACCTGGCCATCGCCAACGAGAAGATGCACATGCAGCACCTGAACGACCGTCTGGCCAACTACCTGCAGACTGTAAGGGATCTGGAGAAGGCCAACAGCAAGCTGGAGATCCAGATCAGAGAGACCATGGAGAAGAGAGGCCCCTTGGAGGGGAAGGACTACGGCAAGCACAACGCCATCATCGCAGAGCTGAGGGCCAAGGTAAATCACTGCATCACCATTCAGTCACTCCGTCACGTCAAGTGCTCAGAAACATCAGTGTTTAGAGCAGATATTTATGGTCACTATGCAAAAACATAGAGACATTTCGCTGATAATCATGGGTCATGTCGTCAATAAAGGTCAATAAAGGTCAATAAAGTAATAACTAGTTATTGAACAGCGTTACTCAGCGGTGACCTAAATGACTCCTGGAATCATAACAGCTTCATGTCACAAGCTTTGTCTTTCCGAGTGGAGCCGTCGCCTCATGTGAGTTACGACCCGTCATCAAGGCCGAGCTGCGTTCATCTGCGTGAGACCTTATCAAAGTGGAAGTTACTGTTTATTTTCAGGTTATTGTCCATCAAAGCAACTGTGGGAAAATAGTATTTTACAGACTACACATCCCGTTTCTTCCAGATATTTGACCGGATCAAGGAAAACGCACATCTGGCCATCTCTGTTGACAACGCACGTCTGGCTTCAGATGACTTCAGAGTCAAGTGAGTGCATAGTTTTGTATCTGCATTGAAACTGGCTCCACATTGTGCATGAGCATTTCTGATATGTAGCATGTGTCGTCAGGATGGAGTACGAGATGTCAATGCGCCAAACAGTGGAGGCCGATGTAGCCAGACTGAGGAAGGTACTGGACGACACCAACGTCATTCGTCTGCATCTGGAAGGCGACATCGAATCTCTAAAGGAGGAGTTGATCAACCTGAGGAAGAACCATGAAGCTGTGAGGAACCTTAGATGATGTTTAAGAATCTCAGCAGTATTGTAAACGATTTGGTTCATAACCTCTTTGCTGATCCTCTGTTACAGGAAGTGGCTGAGTTGCGAGCTCAGATCACACAGGTTGGTGTCCACGTGGATGTCGACGCTCCTAAAGGACAGGACCTGGCCAGGATCATGGAGGAGATGAGGGAAAAGTATGAGAGGATAGCACTGAAGAACCAGGCGGAGCTCAAAGCATGGCACGAGTCTCAGGTCGGGACATGTGGAGAATCAGGGGTCATGTTGGTCGGTATAAGGTTGAAGGTCATTATCGGTATAACGTGTTGTACCTTGTATCCAGATCACAGAGGTCCAGGTTCAAGTCTCTGCGAGCACAGAAGCTCTGAAGGAGGCCACAACTGTCATGACTGAAACCAGGAGGAAATATCAGGCTCTGGACATCGACCTGCAGTCTGCACTGAGTCTGGTACGATGCTTTCTGTTGGTTCAGTCACCATGTGGCGCCATGAGTGTGGTCCTAAACTCTCCCTTCACCTCCTGACAGAAAGCCTCCCTGGAGGCCGCCCTCCGCGACACCGAGATGCGCAACAACATGGAGGTAGAGAAGTACAACGCCATCATCCTGAGGCTGCAGGAGGAGATCACTCAGATCCGCAACGACATCCACGGCAACACCAGAGAGTACGAGGTCCTGCTCAACATCAAGGTGAAGCTGGAGGCGGAGATCGCAGAGTACCGCAGGCTCCTGGACGGCGGCGCACAGTTACAGTGAGTATGAAACAGTCAAAGACCCGAGTGACCCAGGAGCTCTGCTGGTTTTTCTCATAACGCAGACTCATTTCCCTCTTGTTTATCTCCTTCAGGCTGGAGGACGCAGTCGACCCGAAGACAGTCCAGACCAAAGTGGTGACACTGACCCAGACTCTGGTGGACGGCAGAGTGGTGTCCGAGAGCAAAGACATCAAGTCCAGTGAAAAAGTTGTCAATTAACGTCTGTCAAACTGAAAGAAAACATCTGTAACCAAATAAAAGCGACCACCAACTGCGACTTCACACTCACGACTGTTTTCTTAAAAACTTTAACACACATATTACATTATCTTCAGATTATTATATTTTATAATTACTAACTTGACATTTGGGAAAATGTTTTTATTAACATTCCTGTCAATAGGGGCCTCGGTACAAATCTACAGCTAACTGTTAGCTTAGCCTAGCATTGCATAAGGAGCGAAAACAGGCCCGTCTTTGTCCAAAGGTAAAAAAATAAATCTGCCAAACAGCGTCTCTAAATCTCACCCATCAACCTCTTATCTTTGTCTTTTTATGACCGCGGAAAAACACCCAAAGTGTAAAAATGTCACATGGTTGTTTTATAGGTGGGATTTTTCTCGGCTGGGAGCAGTGACTTCCTGTGTTGCTTGGCAACCTGACAATGTAAATGAGCTGTTCCAATGGGACGCTGCTGCCAGCTAACAAACAGTCCCGCACAGAACTCCCTGTACCAGCTGGACAGTCACGCGTTGGTTTTCCATTATTCCAAGTCGCTATGCTAAGCTAAGCTAAGCTAGGACCGACATGTTATCGTACAGCAGAAACATTGCACATACACAGTGGAGGCAGTTTGACAGTGTGCCATCACCCCCCCCATACACACACACACCACTTCTCAGAAGCTGGAAAAATTTCCAGCTTCTGAGAAGTTCACATTTTGACCCACGTCCCTGTTCCCATGACGTGTCCCCGCCGAACCAGTCCAGACTTATTTACATTCACATCCCTCAGCCCGAGTCGTCTTCTCCCTACGACATGACACGCACTGACCTCTGACCTCTGGTCTCAGTCACTCACCAGCTCTGGTTTGATGGTTTGATGGTCATATTCTGGGCCTGATGACGGAGCAGAGCGCGGTAAAGACGGACAGCAGGAGGCAGACAGGGATGAAAGATGCAAATCTCCCCTGCATACCAGTGATTCCTGAGGGGCCCCACAGGGGCCGCAGGAACAAACCCCCTCTGTCTGCTCACCAACACCAGAGTGAAGGAGTCTTATATTATTCATCATTATATTATATATCATTATACATCATATACATCCACATATATACACACTGTATATTTAAATATGTCTTTAATGTGTGAGATGTGTGGCTTTCACACGGTCTGAAGATCCCACACTGCTGCAGCCTCATTAGTTCCTGATAAAACACTGTCTGAGGACTTTGGACTTTGTGTCCAGGTTCAGGACGAGGACACTTTACAGCCTGTGTGGACGGGAAGACTGAACAATCAGTAACTACAGGTCAGTGCAGACTGTGTACAGGCGTCTGAGAAGTGACAGAACAGATGTGGAGCTGTCGGAATGAAACCTGAGTGACGAGTGTCCATGTGTTTGTCCCTGACAAACGATGAAGACATTTCAATGTTGACCCTACACTTACACAGTATTGCAGGCGCATTGCATCACTCAGCCTGTAGGGGACCGGGCCTGGACTGGACTGTGTTATCACCGCGTCAGCAGATTTAACGAGCTGGATCAAGTTTGGGGCTGAAAACGTGGGAGTTAATTCTGATGAAGTGAATCTGAGCAGGTCAGAGGCCTGTGCTGCCTGACTCCTCCCACTGCCACACACACACACTGTTTACTGGCCTCACATTAAAGATGTCTCTCTCTCTCTCACACACACACACACACACACACACACATTCCTCTACCCCACACATCTGCTGGGTGTGTCTGTCGGCTGTGATTCAGTCGGTGCTGCAGGCCTCATCCCAGTGGGGGTGAGGGAGGGGAAGGGTGTGTGGTGTGTGTGGGGTGTGTGTGTGTGTGGGTTGGAATAACATCAGAGCGGGGTAAAGGTAGCGGGTCAGGGATAAGCGCAGTGGGCCGGACACAGAGGAATGTGAGGAAAACAGTGTGTGGACTGACGCTGACGCTGACGCTGATTGTGTTGTCGATAAAAAGCGACGGCAGGAAGTTTGTCGTTAACAAAAGCAGCAGTTAGAGAAGAGTGAAAACAGACTCAGAGAGTCACACAGCTGCGACCTCTGACCCCACCGGCACCGGGAAGCTGGTTCTGTACTGTCAGGGGGAGAGAAAGGGGGGGAGGAGGGGGAGGAGGAGATGTGGGAAGGGATCTGGGCATCGTGCCTCCATCCAGCCACAGTTTTCACTTTCATGAGCAGGCAGCTGAAAATCCCACTCAACCCACTCGACTTTGCTTTTTTTGTGTGACTCAGTCGTCTGGTTTCCACGGGAACCAGCTGAAAGAACGCGGTGGCCAGTAAGCGGCGAGCTGCACGCCCACAGGAAAAAGATGATTGCGGCCTTTTCTCTGCTAAAAATACAAACGACGCCGCTGGTTCTGGTCCGGTTACAGCTGCAGATGTGATGACTCAGCAAAAACGGTTTCTTCATAAAGCAGAAGTTTACTTATTTATTGTTCTGCTTTACTCAAATCATCAAGTCGAACCTCGTTATCAGAGGCGACTTCATCAACCTCCACACTGTCTGAATAAGTCACTCATTCACATTCCAGAGCAAAGGTCAGACGATGAAAGTCACCACACACACACACACACAATATCGCACAAAACTTTCTTTCACACTTCACACAGACTCTCTCACACACACAGAGATGGATCAGATGTGTGACATGACATTCTAATGGATCCACTGATTCTCCACACGTCCGTGTGCAGAAGAACGATTCAATGGAAAAACAAGACAAAACTTCCTGTTACAATATTAAAACAAGTTGTGAAATCTCACAAAAGGTCAAAGACCCGCCCTGCCCCGCCCTCTCTTGTTTATTGTCATAATCAGAGGACCATCCTGCCTGTTCTGTGGAAAATGTTATGTCGACTCAGCACATTACAAACAACAGGTCTGGTTGCAGGAATGAAACGTTGGAAACGCTGGAAACTTGTGACGTGCGATTAGAGACGATGTGTGGGAGACTGATTGTGTTGTTCATTTCCACACACTTCTCGCACACAGACAAATACACCTGTGTAACTTGACGCGGGGCTGTGGCCTGGTTCTGCAGGTGAACCTGATCCGGACATGAGGGTGTGACTCTGGGAAGGGAAGTGCTGACGATCAGTGGGAAAACCAGGGGAAACTGGATCATTGGTTCCTATTGATGTTTTATATGTATTTAGTGAAGCTGGACTTCTCTGGGGACAAATGAGACATGTGTGAGGGACATAATGAGGTTTGCTGCTGTGGGTGGAGATGAAACCTTTTATTCTCACCTGTCTCTGTGTCTCTGCTCATGTGTCTCTCAGGAGGACACGCTGTCTCTCGTATAGTCTCTGTGAAGAACGGGGGCCTCAGGTGACATCAGGCGTTCAGGTTCAGGTGTCTTCTCTGTGGGGACGAGGTTAAAGACACAGGTGACTGATGGTTGTTCAGTTGTGGGTCAAAGGTTAGGTTCATTCAGCGATTCCTGTTGTGCCGTGTTTGCTGGGTTGTCATGGTAACCGGGTGACAGGACATAATGACTTTTAGGGTTTGTTTAGTTTTGGATGTGAGGAAAGTCCAGCGCCAGCTGCTGGACAGCACGAGGAACATCACATGTCTCAAACGCGTCCGGGACATTTACTCACTGCCTGATCCTGTCCGGCTGCGTGTGTGTCCTCGTTTGTGTCCAGCTGCAGTGCATGAGGGTGTGTTTGCAGTGTTAACACAGACCTGTCATCACACCGACACACACACACAGAGACACCGACGCAGACACACACACACACAGAGACACAGAGACACACACACACACACAGAGTAAAGAGTTGTGGTTCTTACAGAATCGCAGGATGCTGAGAGAAATATAAATATAAATATTATATCTGGGATTGTCATTCCGATGTGGAACCATCAGACCTCCACCCTCTTCTCTATTCTTTAGCACATCCTCTGAAGTGTGTGTGTGGGGGGGGGGGGGGTGTGTGGGGGTTCCCACAGCAGGAGTGCTTCAAGTACAGACGGAGACAGGAAGTGCCACGGTCAGTTCCTTCCTGCTGCGAGTGCTACACAGGAAGTGCTACTGGTGTTCAGCAGCGTCACAGTGCTTCTGTCTGATGGACATGGGACAGTAAACGATGAGATTCACTCGGGACGAGTCCATTCACACACGCTGCATACCTCCGTGTGTCCTCGTGTCTGGTTCAGGGTTTCTGCCAGAACGTTACACAACACACCAGGAAGCAACAACATGTCACGGCACAGAGGGGAAACAGTATCTGTGGTTTCATCATTTAATCATCTGGATCTGAGACGTTTCCTTCATCTCAAACATCTCCCATATGTCCAAACAGCTCCACTGAGACGCCGGGACACGCCGGTGTCTCGTGCTGCTGGGCCGACACAGCTGTTTCCAGCTATCGGCTTATTTGGCGTCCGATCAGTGGTATGACCAAAAAAGGCTCTGCGCTGCTCAGAGCTACTGGAATCCAGCCTCTCACCCAAAAACGAAACGCTGCTGCGAAACGCTGCTGCGAAACGCTGCTGCGAAACGCTGCTGCGAAACGCTGCTGCGAAACGCTGCTGCGAAACGCTGCTGCGAAACGCTGCTGCGAAACGCTGCTGCGAAACGCTGCTGCGAAACGCTGCTGCGAAACGCTGCTGCGAAACGCTGCTGCGAAACGCTGCTGCGAAACGCTGCTGCGAAACGCTGCTGCGAAACGCTGCTGCGAAACGCTGCTGCGAAACGCTGCTGCGAAACGCTGCTGCGAAACGCTGCTGCGAAACGCTGCTGCGAAACGCTGCTGCGAAACGCTGCTGCGAAACGCTGCTGCGAAACGCTGCTGCGAAACGCTGCTGCGAAACGCTGCTGCGAAACGCTGCTGCGAAACGCTGCTGCGAAACGCTGCTGCGAAACGCTGCTGCGAAACGCTGCTGCGAAACGCTGCTGCGAAACGCTGCTGCGAAACGCTGCTGCGAAACGCTGCTGCGAAACGCTGCTGCGAAACGCTGCTGCGAAACGCTGCTAAAGGTCGACACGGGAGCTTTGGAATCGACCGGGACAAACATGGCAGCTCCGACACGGAGCGGCGGCGAAGGCGTTTCTGGGTGTGAACGTAAAAGCATGTGACCTTTGAGTAAATGATGTGACCTCTCAGACCTGTTAAACACCAGACGTGTAATTATTAACTCATCTATCTGACACATCACAGGAATGTGGGGGGGGAAAAAAGAGGGTTTTTTTTTTTTTTTAATCTGTCAGGCAACATTGACAGTGACTCATCAAAGCCAGGCTGTGACCTTTTCCCCAGGTCAATGGCGTCTTCGGATAATCACCTGAGGGAAAAGTCAGAGAGAGCGAGAGGAAATGAATTTCATGTCTCAATCACAGTCGGTCAAACCGCGTGGGACTTTCACTAACCCCGCCCCCCTCCCTCCCCCTCTCCCCTCACTGTCAAAGCATCTTATCAAGTTGGACGAGTCAGTGGACGCCGTCGTTAATGATTTTCATCCTCTCTTCACCTAATGTGGTGAAGAGAGGAGCTGGTTCCTCATCAGAGGTGAAGACCAAACGTTCCTTATAAGAGCAGAGAGGAGATTCCAGCTTCATGGTGCTTCCCAAACGTTCCAGACCGACAGGAACCAGCAGCATCTACTGTACCACACCACACGACAACATGTCAGCTCACTGGGTTTACGCAGACCGACAAAGGACATGACAACACATTGTGTTCACTGTGCTCCACCACATGGTCCACAATCCAGCAGCTTCATAACCAACGTGATGATGATGCACAGACGCACAACCTCCACACTGTGCTATCATCTTCACAACACAGCTACACGCCATGACCTCATGTTTACACACATTCATTCATCGTTAGCCACATGGGAGCCAGAGAAACAAGCTGTAAGTGCAACACCTCCACGTTATCACCTCGTAAAGTTCATATGGAGAAAATGTGTCACCACATAAACTGACGTTCCCACTGACGCTGAGTTTTACGACCTAGCAGCTGGAATTTAAACGCAACACACAGAGACGGATCTGTGCTGGTGCGTTACCATAGGAAATCACTTCCTGTTTACCTGTGCAGTTCATCCTGTCACATTCACGTCTGGACAGGAAGTGGAAAACACTTCCTGCAAACAGTCACTCACACATCTGATCCAATGAGCTTCACAGACACACAAAGTCACAAACCTCGCCCAAACACACACACACACACACACACACACACACTCCCAGTCCACTGGGATCTGGATAATACCGACTCCACCTTACACTGAGATCCCGTCTCCTCCCTCTGGACTTTACATTAAGCCTGGAGTCACGCCACACTGTGGCTGCTGCGTGACACAACCAGGTGGGTGTGATCAGTGTGTGGAAGAGCGAGACGACAACAACCTGTGTTTCCCAGGAAATTCCACAGTGTTTGGAGATCTAACAACACCGGCCTCACAGAGAGGAATGCAGAAATATTCACATGGATGTTTCAGGAATCTTTCCAAACGATGATGGCGTCAGTTTGTTTAACCAGTGACATCACTGTATGACATCACTGTATGACATCACATGATGACGGGCTTTTCTCGACCTGAGGGTTCACACATGATGGACATGATGTCATCCAGAAACACAACGACGCTCTCATCAGTTGGGAATACTGTGAAGTTTATCCGACTTTTTTTTTGTTTCTTTTTTCCTGCAATCAGACACAAATCCCAGATCCAAACATGTGAGACTGTAAACGGGGATTATTTTAATCCTCTGTGCACTCGTTCAGGTCTTCCGTCACCTCGAGCAGAAAAAGAACTCAACTGACATTTCCGTGAGACGGGGCCCTGGAAAACCTCCTGAGAACAGATCACCTGCCAGGAGCCTGACGCACACACACACACACACACGCACACACACACACACGCACACACACACAAAGTGTTGAGATGTGGAAAGACATAACGATGATGGCGGCTGTTAATTAATAAGACTTTGTGCCACATAAGCTTTTCACTTGAACCACGACACCTGGTGCAGAACAAAACAAACAGGCTACGGCGTCTCCGCAGGGAACCAGCATCACCATGATGTCACCATGATGTCACCATGATGTCACCATGATAACTGTCAACGTCACCAAACAAACTGCTGATTTTAGAAAAACAACATCTGTTACACACACACACAGGCGTCCACAGCTGGACGTCGTGTCCTCCTCAGTGGTTCACGTTGTAGAGGAAATCAAACAGATAACAAACAAACAGCTGGTGACAAGGTCATTCACTATGAGACAGGAGGACATCGACTCAGTGTCCCACACATCGTCATAACAACATGTTGACAAATGACAGTCACTGTGTGGCGTTCATAACAGGAGCTGATGACGGGAACCTGAGAGGTCTGAAGTTATAAAGTGCTGTTGACGTGGTCCAGGTTGGATTTAATTAGAGGCGATGACTGAAGCTTTGTCACAGACACACAGAGGGTTTGTGTTTGTGTTTGTGTTTGTGTGTTTTTTAAAAAACTATTCCTGTTCACTGCAGCTCTGATGTCAGTTACACATCTCTGCATGAGAGGCCGCCGGTTTGGAAAAAGAAAAAAAAAGACAGGGTCAAACCCACTGGGAGAGTTTTCCATAAAGGAGGTTCGGCACATAGACGATGGCTATTCATGGTCAGAGTCAGAGTCAGAGTCAGAGTCAGAGTCAGAGTCAGTGAGCGACAACAGCAGGAGGAGCTTTCCTGTAAATAAATAAACTGTGGAATGAGCCAATACAAAATAAACAGAATGGTCTGTTTGTGTATGAGTCAGTGATGGTTATCACTAAAAACTAAAAACCATTTGAAGCTGTGTACGGGTCATTAACTGTATCGAGCTATGGAAACAGACGCTCACATGTATAATCTCCCAAATGTCAGACGAGTCATGCTGCTGTGTATTTGTGCGTTTGATCGTTGTCATGACAGTGAAGAATGAACAGGAAGTACAGTACATGTGACTAATCTGGACAGTGACTTTTTCTGGCTCCATTAAATTTCAACTTCCTTTTTTTTTTCTCCCACTGTTTTTTTTTTGGGGTCTGACCTCTGACCTAACCCAGTGGATAATCAGCCAGACAGAAACTGTGACGTCCCGGGCGATGACAAGGTCAGGTCACGATGAAAAGAAAAGAAAAAGGTGCCTTAATAATAAAACTCTTTATAAATATTAAAGTGAGTAACGTCTGGATTCCTCCGCATCCTGTGGCCACTGCTGGAACGCCAGCGGGAGACGCTGTTGCCAAAACAATGACTGAACTGTTGGAGTCACTGTTGGAGGCTGTGGTTTAACGGCAGCAGGATGGAAAAGCGAAAGTGAGGGAGGAATAAACTGCTGCCACAGATTTAATGTCGAAAAGCGAAAGTGAGGGAGGAATAAACTGCTGCCACAGATTTAATGTCTGACGTCAACGTGAAAGCCAGGTGAACATGGCAGCGCAGGTGAAGACAGGAAGTACAGGTGAAGACAGGAAGCAGTGGTGGGACGGATCTTATAATGCACCTGCTCGCTCTCTCTCTCTCACTCACACACACACACACACACACACGCACACACACACACACGCACACACACACAGACAGAGTGTATGAATCACATCATAAAGTTGCACACACAAATAATATGTGGACGCGCACAATAACTTAATATGATAAATATTCATAACACAGACAAACAGTTACAATATGATAACATAAGTGATTCAGGCTGATGAATTGATTCAGTAAATATCATCAGTGACTGATGAACAAAGGTTCAATCACCCAGACTTCATCCCCCCTAAGCTTCGCCTACACTGCCCCCTAGTGATATTTGAGTAAAACTGCTCAGCACTATTGGAATCCACCAGGATTTTTCCATTTAACCACAACAAGAATAAAAATCCATCAAATCTTTATATAAACGGAGCCGTTTGACTGGGTCAGCAAGGTTAACAAAGGTCAAACACACATGTCGTCTGTTTAAACGCTGACACACACACACACACGATACACTAGAGTGAAAAAAAACACAAAACAAACCTTTTATGTTCAGCTGCTAAAACACTGCTTAAACCAGGATATAAACAATGTCTGTGTCGAGCCACAAGAGGGCGCAACACGTCCGTGACATGCAGTTTTAATCATTCAGAAGTCCTGTGATTTTACTCAACAACATACGAACAACCACAACAACAACAACAACAACAACAACAACAACAACAAACGTCAGCTGTTTCTCATACTGGGAGACAAGGGCCACATTCAGATGTAACACAATGAGTGTGTGGACCCACACCACCGCACAAGACCCAACCCAAACCACCACAACACAACCAGTCACAAAACTGGACCACAAGTGATCATAGACCTGAGCAGGTTTCACTACAACACACAGCGTCAGAGACAAATACATTCACTTACCTGATGCTGTGTCCTCGGGGCCCCAACCTGACGGGCCCCAACCTAAAGGGCCCCAACCTGATGGGCCCCAACCTGACGGGCCCCAACCTGCAGGCAGCAACATGGAGCGGTCACAGAGCATCACCAACCACAGACACAATCCCCAACCTGACGGGCCCCAACCTGACGGGCCCCAACCTGACGGGCCCCAACCTGACGGGCCCCAACCTGACGGGCCCCAACCTGACGGGCCCCAACCTGACGGGCCCCAACCTGACGGGCCCCAACCTGACGGGCCCCAACCTGACGGGCCCCAACCTGACGGGCCCCAACCTGACGGGCCCCAACCTGACGGGCCCCAACCTGACGGGCCCCAACCTGACGGGCCCCAACCTGACGGGCCCCAACCTGACGGGCCCCAACCTGATGGGCCCCAACCTGACGGGCCCCAACCTGATGGGCCCCAACCTGATGGGCCCCAGCCTGATGGGCCCCAACCTGCAGGCAGCAACATGGAGCAGTCACAGAGCATCACCAACCACAGACACAATAAATTAATCCACTGGTTTTTATAAACTCACAGTTAAACGCACCAGCCAGAGGTGCAAACACACACACACACACACACACACACACACACACACACACACACACACACACACACAGAGAGAGAGACAGAGAGAGAGAGCTCCTTCAGTCCAGCCAGGTGATTCTCGTTACTGTGATTGGACAGCATCAGGGCGGAGCCACAGAGAAACAGAGGAACTCATACAAGTATTTCCACTAACACACACAAACACACACACACACACACACACAGTGTGACATTGTGGTTTAACATTATTTCAATTTGCTTTCTCATCTTTTCCATGAAGACTGAGCTGAACAATCATCATCAGTATCATCTGTATCATCTGATCTGTATCATCAGTATCATCAGTATCATCTGATCTGTATCATCTGTATCATCTGTATCATCAGTATCATCTGATCTGTATCATCTGTTTTTGGCTTTTGTATTTTTACGTCGTGTCACATGTGACGTCAGTCTTAAAGGTACAGGAAGTAAAAGTCCTCCCTCGATGGCAGAACTCATTTGAACTGAATGTGTTTGTGTCTGAGTTCAGACTTCAGCTCCCTCCCCCTCACAGAGATCTTTTTCCTCTTGGACTTTGTTGACATGGATAAAAATATGAAAACCATGAAAATGAGCTCTGTTATTTTGATCTGGTGGGAAGCAGAGGAACACTACAATAAATCACATGTCTGTGTGTGTCCTTCTGATGCTGTGGGCGTCATGCCAGATGACACACACTCACACACACACTCACACACACACACACTTGGCATGGAAGCCCTGTGGTCAGGCAAACATGTTATTGCTGTGCACATTTAACACACACTCTCTCAGTGAGTGACCCACAAAGACAGAACCCTGGACACACTGAGGGACACAAAGACAGGTGTGTTCAGCACTGAGACATGTCATCGTATACACACACACACACACGCACACACACACACACAGATGTGTTTTCATCTACAGGTCGTTAACCTGATGTGTGAAAGTTAATATCTCAGACTCTTTGATGTGACATCAGGTCTCTGGAGGAGCTTCATCCATGACATCATCATCTCTGTGTCTTCAGCCTTACTCTCTCTCTCTCTCTCTCTCTGTCAGTCTCTCTCTCTCTCTCTTGTCACTGCAGTGTTGCTCATGTCTCTCTCTCTCTCTCTCTCTCTCTCTCTCTCTCTCTCTCTCTCTCTCTCTCTCTCTCTCTCTCTGCGTGTTTTTGTTCCTTTTTGTTTCTAATCAGATGAAATTAGCTGTAAATAACGAGTCTGTGTGGGAAACGTCCGTCTGTCTGCTTCAGAGCTGAGTCAATAAGAAGGAGTTAATTTCACAGTGTGTAAAAGCTGGAGGGGGCTGGTTGTAAACATGCCTGTACTTACACACACACACACACACACACACACACACACACACACACATTGGTGTCTGAGACGGAGAGAAACAGATACAGTGGAGAGTCAAAGGGACGAGTTGGAGTCAATGGGGGGTTAAAGTGATGATGGAGGGACAGACGGGTGGTGGGACAAAGGGAATGAAGGACACCTGGGAGGTTTGTCGGCTGCAGGACCGTGTCAGTCTGAGGGAGGGCGAGGAGGAGGTGGGAGACAGGGGGAGAAAGCAGGAAGTGGAGGAGAGGAAAGGGGGAGCGTGGAGGGTAAACAGAGCGCAGGCAGGGTGGGGTGGCGTGAGGGAGCTTTTGGAGGCGCATCAAGAATTTGCCTTTTAAGGGGTACGAGTCTGTGAGCTGCACTGAGATCAGCCCAGAGAGAAAAACACACACACACACACACACACACACAACCCAAGACAAGAAGAAGACAAGTTCTCGCTCTGCAGACACAACTCATCCACACAATAAACAATTCCAACACAATCAGTGTTGTATCTGTGGAGACAAGCGGAGACTCAGTCCTGAACCACTGGATCACGCTGCGTCCTGACAGCCGGCGTCACTGCTGCGCTTCTCTCGGTTGTTTTCCGGACAATACCAACAATGTGTTTCAGGATCTGCCCGGAGAGCGTTTGTATCTGGGAGCGAAGCACGGGAAGGAGCTGAGGAGGAGAGGGAGGGAGAGGGGGTGGGGGGGTGAGAACAGAGAGGTAATTGTATATGTAAGAGTGAGGGAAGCCTGGTGGAGGAGGAGAAGCAGGAGGAGAGGAGAGGAGAGGGAGAGAAGGTAGGGAGAGATGGGA
The DNA here is from genome assembly GCA_016785345.1 of Trinectes maculatus. Lineage (NCBI taxonomy): Eukaryota > Metazoa > Chordata > Actinopteri > Pleuronectiformes > Achiridae > Trinectes > Trinectes maculatus. The sequence goes on along the minus strand of JAFBJQ010000399.1, from coordinate 933,832 downwards.
GGACTGGACCGGGAGAAGACTGGGAAGGATGAGGACAGAAAAACAGACCCCAGAGTTTCTCTGGAAAACTGTGTGTGACTGTGTGTGTGACTGTGTGTGTGTGTGTGTGTGTGCGTGAGAGAGGTGTGTTTTTAAAGAACAGAGAGAGGAAGGAGAGTGTGTCCTTCCCTCTGTCCCCACAGCAGCAGCAGGGTTGAACGGGAGCCAGGAAAAGGGGAAGGGCCTCCTTCTCTTCTCCATCTGACAAAAACAGCTGCCCAGGAGCCCGCGCTGGAGCCGCGCAGAGGACGCAGAGGGACAGAGGACACAGAGGGACAGAGGAGAGGGACAGAGGACACAGACGGAGGACAGACGGAGGACAGACGGAGAGTAACCACACACAGGAGGAGGAGGAGGAATTAATCCCAGGACAGTCAGTCCAGGACCTGCAGGTCCACCTGTATGGGTTGCGTCCTGAGTTGGGACGGGTGCGGGGAGGACGAGGAGCGACCGGTGCCGGTGGTCAGGAACCCGTCTCTGAGGAGAAGCGAGAGCGACAGGATGAGGCTGACAAAGGTCAGTGTGCGTTTGCTGTTTCATTGACATTTGTAGTGTGGTAAAAACACAATGCGGATGTGTAACAACACGAGAGGAGTCTGTTGCCTGGATACGGGACATGATGTCTGTCGTCCAGATCATGATGCAATGACAGAGAAACTTAACAGTTCTCTGACTCAGGGTTTTTTTATTGATCAGTTACATTATAATCCTGCTGTGGTTCATGTTGTGTTGTTGTGTTGTTGTGTTGTTGGATCAGTGGTATGTGTGTTAACAACGACGAATGGTAACGAGTGGTATTACACAGAAGCCAGAGACAGACTCACCCTGGGTCCAGATCAACAGGTGCCACCACCTGTCACAGACATCTCCCCCTAGTGGACAGGTGAAGGGTGAGGCGATGGAGTAGTTTTATCCTGGAGAACAAAGACAGTATCATTTATATTAATAATATCATTATATTTACATTTTTCTAATGTGTGTGTCCGTGTGTGTGCGTGCGTCTTAAGTCCCAGTGGCTTCACATCCCATGCTGAGCAGCGTGGGAATGTTGAGCCCTCTGGATGATGTCATAGTGTGGTGAGCGACCCGGGACTCGGCTGTGGGAACCAGTTGGATCTGATTATCCAGCATGTTGTCTCATCACTTTATTGTGGTTCTTTTATTTAGTTTCTTTGTCGTTCGCCACAGACCTGCAGAGGTCAAAGGTCAGAGGTGTGACACGAGTTGTTGTCGTTCAGTTGTTATCATCAGTGAAAACCTGACATGTCTCAGGTCCTGGCAGCAACATGACAGAGATGATGTCATCTGTTTTGGTTCTGTCAGGACGGGAGGATGGATTCACTCATTTTATCATTCACTCAAATCCCAACAGTTTTGTTTTAAAATCTGTGTCGTATTGTGCGTTGTGATCACAAACAGATTCTTTTGGCTTTGAAAGCTAAATTATTATGATGATTTTTTATTGCTGTCTGGACAGAAACGAAAATCACCCACCATCGCTGCACACTTCTGCTCTGTGTGTGTGTGTGTGTGTGTGTGTGCGTGTGTGTGTGTGTGTGTGTGTGCGTGTGTGTGTGTGCGTGCGTGTGTGTGTGTGTGTTGTTGACTTTACAGATATATGGAGAGCTGGTGCTGTGGCAGCAGTTTTGTTCGTCTCGATTCGGTGAGATTTTAAATAAAGTTTAGATTTGGACCTGAGAAACAGCGAGGCCTCGAACCACAGGCCTCCAACTGCACATACACCAAACACAGGAAGTAACACTGACGGGTCCGGACTAAATATAGACCCCCAGCATCCCCACCAGAGGAGTCCAGACCAGACCAGACCAGACTATTCTAGACTAGTATAGTTCTACACACCGTCCTCGTCTGGATTCCTCTGAACAGGGTTTGAGGAACACTTGTTGTTGTTGGGTGTGTGAGTGTGTGTGTGTGTGTGTGTGTGTGTGTGTGGCAGGAAAAAGGAAAGACATAAACTGTTTCCTCCCTCAGTTAGTCATAAAAACCAGCCGAAGAGAAAAAGAGAAACAGCTCGTAGCAAACACAGATCTGAGTGAGGGTAACTGTGGACACAACGGTGTGTGTTTGTGTCCTCAGTGTCTCTGTGTGTGTTTGTGTCCTCAGTGTCTCTGTGTGTGTTTGTGTCTGTCTCTCTCTCTCTCTCTCGTCCCCCTGCTCCCTCGCTCCGTCAGCAGCTGCAGCTTATCAGCCTCTGGCTCGGTTCTGTCTTACACAACCCTCCGTCAGCCCCCTTCTTTAGCCTCCTCCCCCTCCTCCCCCTCCTCCTCCCCCTCCTCCTCCTCCTCCTCCTCCGTTTCCTCCTCCTCCTCCTCCTCCCCCTCCCCCTCCTCCTCCTCCTCCTCGTTTCCTCTTGGCTCCGTCTCCGTTCACCTCTTTCTCATTTACCTCCAAACATGCAAGCCCCTTCACCAGGACCCTGAAGTCCACCGCCATGAAGACACACGGCGCCGCCTGCGTCGTGTCTCAGCAGCATCAGGCTCGTTGCATTATGGGACATTAGGAATCTGTCTGTTTGTCTCCACGTGGAGAAAACTTGATCCATAGATACACAAGAGTCAAATTCCTAAATGAACCACAAAAAAGATTCTTCTGCCTTCTCATCTTTTTACATTTACTGCAACTTTGCTTCTAACTCGTTCCCTCATCTCCATCTTTCTCCCAACATGACCATCCCCCATGTTGCTCCACGACTCAACCCCTCATTCCAGTCCCAAGCACCCGCTTCCTGTCTCTCATGGTTCCTCAGTGCTCGCTCAGTCCCACACGTGACCTCCCTGCACCTCCTATTTACTTTTCTACCCACTACTTTGCTCCCCCCCCCCCCAACTCCCTTTTTCCCTTTTACTGTGTCACAGTCCAAAAGAACGTGAGCAAACGATTCTGGAGTTAAACTCCCAGGACCCCCCCCACTCCACACTCCTGCACCATGAGCCGGAAATTCCTGGCTTCTGAGCAAACGTGATTCGACCACATTACTGCACATGTAGTGATGACGTGCACGTCATGATTCACGCTCCCGTTCTGCACTGAGTGGTGGAGATGTGCTGTGGAGCCCACATACCTCCATGTCAGGCGAACACATCTGGAAGCGAGTAAGAGGCCGAGGGAGCAGACAGACGTCATGTTCTGCGTTGGCAGTCTGAGGCTGAGAAGTCGTACCGACCAACAATCTCAGACGGGCAACTGGAAAGGAATTTACATCCACACGGGCAAAAGCAGAGTTTAATCAGAACCAGGAGAGGAGGAGAGGAGGAAGAAAATATGGACCTGGTTTGATTCTAGAGGATCAGCTCAGACTCCACTTCAGCTTCTCCCCTTTAACGTTCACTACATCTCCCCGAACCATGGTTTCACTGGAACATCTGCACTCACGCAACCTTTAATACACAATGGACACGAAGCAACAACTCAAACGCATCAGCTGATATATAAATCAATTCTTATCGTTCTTATTATAATAATGATATATAAATATATATGTGTATAATAATGATATATAAATATATATATATGTATAAAAGATAAGTGCTGAATATCAAGAAGAGTGGGCATGACCTGCCTGTTCTCTTATTTCACCACTAGGTGCTGCTACTTACACAGCATCAGCAGCTGCGTCAATGCAGATGTTGATTGGTGCACATCTGTCTACAGGTGTTGGAGGTCTATATGCTGAGCAGAGAATCACATGACCACACAAAGTCCAGGAGGAGGAGCAGGAAGTCTTCTCCAACTTCCAACATTTCCTGCTTCCGTTACTGGAACCAACAGGAAACAGAGATTAGTTATCATTAATTAGTATTAGTTAGACTAATTATACGTCACATATAATG
>JAFBJQ010000399.1:877442-924942 GCA_016785345.1 Trinectes maculatus | reverse complement strand
CGCTGTTCCTCAGGAAGCAGAAATGTAAATGTGAAGAAAGCGTCACAGCAGTGACAGTAATGATCATCCTGAGGCCCGGCTCAGCTCCACAGGCTGCTGTTAGTGCTCGCACACTGAGACCCCACCAGCTGTTCTCTGCTTCCTGTGTTGTCGCCCCGCTGTTGTAAACCTCCTCCACTGTGGACTCACGAGTCTCAGTCTGCGTTACCTTCATGATGTACGCTGTGAACGCACCTGTACACTGTTTTCTATCACACTGACCTGTTCTTATATTTATTTATTAATGAGAGCTCGTCATAAACCCATGGCAGCGGGTTCTGGTCGTTTGTATACGAGTCGCACAACGAGACCAAACCGATTCTTTGTCAGTTATGTTTTTAATCCTGATAACGAGATGTACGCTTTAACCTCCAGACCATCACCGTCAGCTGTGTGAACATGAACGTGATTCCGCCGCAGCTCTCTGATAGGAGCGTTCAGACAGCGTTCAGTAGCAGTGCGGTGCATCGCTCCTCTGACCACCATTGCCTGTGCTGCATCATATCGTGGTCCTGACTGCGTGTGAAGCAGGAGGAACGCCGCCAACCGCTCCTCCGCGTGTTTACGTCTCAGCCCACATCACCACTGTGGTTTAGTTGTCAGTAACTGGTGCTTTTTTAAACTCAACGTGGGCCCCGTGTGTACACACACACACACACACACACACACACACACACACACACATTATTGCACAAGTTCCTAGATGAGCGAGATGGCACACCACTGATTCTACAAACACACACAAACACAGTAGGTGAAATGGTGTCTGGTGTACTTTAGTGACAGTGTGAGTCAAAGTCCAGAACCGCCCGCCTCTGTTTGTGGGCACAAATGTCACGGCACGGCGAGCGACCCGTGAACCAGTTAGAGCCAGATCAAAGATTCATCAAGTTTAACAAAAACAACAAAGACACAACTTCCAAAAGTAATGACTACACAGTTCCAGAGCGGGCGTTTAATCCCCCGACCACATCATGTTACATAACAGACAGGGGCCCACCTCGTGGCCCTGAGCCGCCCACCCAGCCCACCTCCACCATCCAAGGTGCTGTGGTCTTAGTCCACATGTATCACAGCTGGCAGATGGTGATGCCAGGAGGCAGCTGTCCAAACACTGTCCGCTCCAGAAACAGGGCAAACGCACTGGCATCATGGAAAGAGTGCGCAAACAACCGCCGGGCTTTGTTACCGAGGAGGAAACTCGCACAGCGAGGAAACAAAAACCCTTTACGTAACTGTGCCATACACAGAACTATGGCAACATGGTTCTGATCAAGCAGCATCACGGCCGGTTTTTAATGGAGATTATAATGATGCGTTTGCTTTGTGTTGATTTGTCGTCACTGAGAATCACCTTCTGAATGTGTGCGTTGCCTTTCAGCGTAGCAGTGCACATGCTTGTTGTTTGTCTCATTGTGTGTCCAAGCATGAAAACATGCTCAGCAATCCCCTGTACTCAACCTGTGGTCGTTAGCGTCGTTAGCGTCGCTCTCGCGTTCGGAGCCTTGTCTGAGTCATGTCAGGCCCAGCGATGGATATGGATCTGATCCCATGTCGGAAAACTGAGAGGCCCTCGGTGGGAAAAGCTGCTACACCAACCAACAAGCATGACGCACACACAAAGTCAAAGAGAGAAGTTGTTTCTTTTCTCACACACACACACACACACACACACACACACTGTACATGGATTATCATGAACTATGGGCGGGAACCAAAAGGATTATTACTGGAAGCCAGTTACACAACCAGAACAGAGGTTAAAGAGGCAAAGGGAGTAGATGAAGGATGGTGCCACAGCACATTCATCTCAGCTGCATCGTGGCGCAGCTGCCTGTAGGAGGCGAGTTCCTTTAAACGCACAGTAAACAAATGAAATGTGGAGTTAAGAGTAAAAGATGTGAAAGACTCAGTCTGTGTAACATCTGACTGAGCTGATGTGTAAACAACATGCAGAATATAAATATGATGCATGAATAATGTCCCTCATTGTCTCACACTGACCCCTCACAGTGGCTCCATGTTGTGTGTCTGTGGAAAGACATGGGGAACTCCGCTCTCTGTCCCTCTGAGGTCATGTCAGGAGGTCAAACAGAAAAACCTTCTGGATGAAGGTCAAACAAGAATTCTTTCAGTGTTTCTGCCAGAGGAGGCAGATCGACACACTGATCCTAGATCAGGTTACTGACTGACTTTCATTATGTGTGTGTGTGTGTGTGAGCAGGCAGGGAAGGGAGAGCCCCACGCCTTCAAGGAAAAGACCTTCAAGAAGAAGCGGCAGTGCAGCGTGTGTCATCAGAACGTGGAGCACGTGGGCTCCTTCTGCAGAGGTAACTGATCAGAACCCGGTCAGACTGACAACACGTTTGTGTTTTGTCAGTGCAGCGAGAATAACACTGTTTCTGTCTTTTTTCTTTCCTTCTCCTCCAAGTATGCAAGACTGCCACCCACAGGAAGTGCGAGGTCAAGGTAAGAATCACCTTCAGCCCGGTGCTTTCATTTCAACGTGAAAATATAAATGGTCATGGACATGGACAGCACTGACTCAGTCGGCTCAAGTTTTCAAAGTTCTCCGCTGATGTGAAGGCTGCATTCCTGGGAAAGAGCTGGGAGCTCTGCTGCAGCCCTACACTGCTGCTTCTGTGAAAGGCTCATTGATGGAGGGATGTGTGATGAATAGACAGAGCGATGCAGTGGGGGAGAATGGCAGCCAAGACCAGAGTGATGAAGAGGCTGAGGCAGCAGCCTTGGCATTCAGAGGGTGAGGGAGAGGGAGCCCAGGGCCAAAGACCAGTCTTCTTCCTCTGAACATCTCCACGCTCCTGTCGCAGGTGTTTATCGGAGGTGAGGAGAACCTTGAGGAGAAGTCCAGATGAAAGGATGCGGCAACCATGTAGAATCAGAGATGAACAGCATTGTTTGTGTTGTTTTCCAGTGCTGGAGGACAAACTGTCTCCTGCTTGTTCAGAGCGACACTTGTAGAAATGTTAGCGATAAGCTCGCTGGGAAACAACAACACGTTTTACACGAATGCTAATCAACATGTAGCTTGTTAAAGGCTCAGCGTGATTAGAGACGGCAGCAGATTGTTGATTTATGGCTGCTGAACACTGATATCCATCGCTGCTGCCCAGGAAGGGCGAGGTCGGATAAAGCACGGTGTGTGTGTGTGTGTGTGTGTGTGTGTGTGGGGGGGGGGGGGGGGGTCTAACATTATAACACTGTGAACTCTAAAATGTCTCGTATGGTCGAGACATGGCTCGTTCACATTGACACGTATGCTAACCTTATGTTTACATCAGCCATCATGTACAAACACACACATCTGGGTTCTGACCTCTGACCTCTGACCATCCTCTTCTCGCCAAGTTCCTATTCACATCACTGCCCAGCGAGTACCGTTCCCATGACTTCACTGTGCGGTATCCTCAGAGAACAGCGTTCCGACGTATCTTTGAGCGGAGCAGAAGTGGGGGACGAGGCAGGGATGAGAGGAAAACGCATCAGAACCCGCCTGATGTTTCTCCTAACGTTAAAGGCTTTCATGGGGACAGTTGTGGTTCCTCTTTATTTTTAGCACAGAGGGTTGGTTTTAGATGAAAGACCCCGCTCTTCCTTCACTGGAGCTGTTTTCCTTAAGGCCGTGCTTCTTGCAGTACATTTGGTTTCTGTCTGATTAACTTCCTTGTTAGTGGCAGGAATTTAATGTCTTTCTTTTTAAGTTAAGCATCAACGTAAGTGACCCCCACAGGCCGACCGTAAAGCACCAGTCACCCTACACACTTCCTGTCAAACGCAAACCCGCCTGGTCTAATCTGACAGTGTGTATCGTTCAACCACACTGCAGTCTGAACACGTAACAACAAAACAATGTCAGCGGTAACATTCAATCAGACCGTTGACTGTAAGCAGCCCTCGTTATCATCAGCAGTAATCTGGTTGGAGCCTTGTGGCCCTGAGCCCAGACCTCTGGTTTCCCCCTGCAGGTCCAGCTCTTCACCAAATATTCACAGAGTCAGCCAGTCATTTAGGATAACGGGATCCAACTGGATCCTTTTAACGTTCCCAGGACCGTGTCTGACTCGTCAGACTAAAGGAGTCACTGCTTTATCACACACTGACTCTGTGTGTGTAGCGGATTTGGTCTGTCTTTAATTTAACAGGAAGACAGTGTTTGGATATGTCCCCTGCCAGAGCTTCTAAATATTGACACCCACGCTGGTGCAGGACGTGAGACACAGATTGTTGTGATATCCACTCTCACTGTTTGTCCTGGCTTTTAATTGAGGGGCATTTCTCATCATGACAAACCCACAAAACAATTACTGATAGAAATCCCGAGAGGAAGTGATGCTCAAAGTCAGTGTCAACCAATCAAAACAAATTCCACAAACGTCTGATACCAATCAACATCTGGCTCCAGATGTCTCCTGTGACTAATGGACGATTCCCGTCTTCTTCTTCTTTCATTTCTTTCATCTCATGTCCCGTCACATTCATAAACTCACTCTGACAACAACAGAAAAAGAAACAGATCAACAAAATGTAAAAAATCAGTCAGAAAAGGACGTCTACCACAGTGTCCTCTTGTCTGTGAGCTGCGGTGGACTTCAAAAGAAGATCGGCACCAAAGCAAACTGTTGACAATGCACAGTGTTTTTCTAAAAAAAACGGGAATGCGTTTTTTGTGCAAATATAGAAAGAGGCGGGAATATTGTGCTTTGGGAAATTGTGCCGCTGCCTACTTGTCAACAGGATAAATGACAGTGATGCAGTTCAACCGCTGAGGGCAGACAGGGAGGCCGAGCACTGAGGATCTGTAATAATGCCATGTGTTTGTTGGTTCACAAGAGATTCTTTCCATTGTTGATCTCTCCCTGTCTCATCCCAGCCCATATCTTACTGCTGCGTTTATTTATACCCATGTTTATTTTGATCCGGATTCGAGTCTTGGGACATGGGTACGGAGACGGATGGATGGGAGCTGCGCTGTACCTGAGTTAAGCTCAGTACGAGCAACATGTGTGCATCCCTGTTTTCCATCCATCTGCAGAACTTTATGAGTATATCTCGTAGTTGTTGTCGTCCCCACTGTTGACACCCATCACCATAACAGGGATTTGCTTCCCACCCGGTCATTAAAGCTCCACCACGGGGACCCATGTGACCTGAGATATCTTCGGCCTCCCTCTCAGCTGCTTGGAACAGAAACGAAGCAGCTCCAGACAGAGACCCTTTTCTTTCCTTTTGGGGTCAAAGGAAAGTGTGGGAACAGCAGACAAAGAGAAAGAGGAAAACATGCTGAACAGTGAGAAACGTTTACATAGAAAGATTTGTGCTTTGTTCGCCGGCCGCACAAACATAGAAAAGCAATCAAAGTGTTCGGGGGACGCCTAAGTCTCGGGCTTATTTCATATTCCAGTGTTGTTTTGGCTTAGTTTGCACCTTGAAGTCGTCTTGACTTAGGCCGGCGGCTCTCTGGTTATTCCCTGAAATCCACCTTGTCGTGATCAAGAGGCGTTAGCTGCGTGAGGCAGAGCTGGAGAAGACCTGTTGTTCTACAAGGCCCCCTGCTTTACCGCTCACCTCGCTCACAGATGGTGATGATGAAAGCACACAAGGTCTCGGCCAACACTGACTTTCACTTCTGATCCGTTGTTGCCTTCTTCATCACCGCTCTCTGATTGGCTGTGCTGGGGAATGGGGGACTGTCTGGCCTAAAGCTGTGTTTGTATGTTATGGAGATCTGGTTGGATCAGGATCTCCACAGTCAGTTGCTTTTTGATCGCAGATGCTAGAACAACAACATCTGAATGCTTCTGCAGCTGCAGGAAGTCTACAGGTATTCTGTGAAATGGATTTATGGGTCATGTGTCCTGTCAACAACAACAGGAGATTGTAAACAATGAGAATGGACACATTGTTATCAAACAGCATACTACTCTCTGTCACAGTCTGAAACACACACACACACACACACACACACACACACACACAGGGGGGGGGGGGGGGGGGGGGGGGGGGGGGGGGGGGGGGGGGGGGGGGGGGGGCAGAGAGGGTTAGAGAGTCAGGGTTTCCTGAGTGTCACCAGCTGGACCAACCCTAAAGGAGGCAGTGGTGAAGAAGTGAGGGTAAATAAAAGAGGAAATGGCAGGAATAAACCCAGTGTATATGTGTGTATGTATAATGTGTTGAAGTCCTGCTACGTGAGATCAGTTTGGACATGAACCTGCACTCGTATGCAGAGCAGGTTAGAACAAGCTAAAGTAGTTGTGGGTCTTTTTCCTTCTCAAGGATATTTGGTTTCTGATGGACACAAGGGTTGAATACCCATGACCTTTCAGTTTTAAGACTCTTCAAGGCCGTGAAGATGGAAAGGCACTAACGCTGAGGTTCAAATAGAAAGATAAAGATGAATAGATATAAAAAAGATTCCAAGAAAAGTTTAGGTGGGACATTGCAGAGGTGAGGGGGAGACAAACAGGAAGGACTTTTATAGGAACAGGAAATCCTGGGCTCGAGAGAATAGATGAGGGAGAGAGGATAAACAAGGAAAGAGTTAGAAGTAGGAAATGGAGACTGGTATGGAGACTAGATCGCAAAATAAGAGGAGTAAGATAAATAAAGATTAATAAATCAATAAACAAATGAGATGAACAGAGGACCTAAAAAGCAGAAAATGCTCAACAGCAGAAAAGCAAAAGCGCTAGAAGGAGGTGAAGAGGGACAGAAGATTAAAGTGACAAGTTAAGAAAGAAGGAACGAAAGTGGGCGAGATGAGAGAAGAGGGCTGACGAGAGACGTAAAAAGGAGAAGGCTGGGTGGAGGTCTATTGGCAGGAAGTTGGTACGTCAGTGTTGGCCTGAGGAGCTGGAGTCTGGCCGTGGTGTGTTTGTTCTGGCCTCAGCAAGCAGAAATGGAACAGAGGAATAAATGGAGGAAGAGATGAGGGAAATGAAAGGGAGAATGGCCGGCGTGAACGCGTCAGTCCAGGTACAGCCGGATTCATGCCGTGATCAGAAACGGTTGCACAGTCAGAATTTGGTAACTTGTAGTCATAACAACTGGAATATCCAAAACAACACAGACTGTTTCAGGGACTGGTGGAGTGAAGAGAAACTGGAACTGCAACCAATGACTGGTTCCAGAAGGTTTTGATTTTTCTTGAAGAAGCTTTTTTGTTATATTGCTGAATTTTCCAGATTTCCAGTGCCAGCTGACCCAGGAACATCAAGCACTTGCCAAAACGTCCCCATTTTTCATTGTCCATTTTCTAGGTTCCAATTGCTTCCATATTTACACAGTATATGAGATATATTTTATATATATTTTTCTAGTCATCACAGCCGTGTATGTAATGTACACGGGCAGTGTTGTCTGTATTTACTAAGTAATGCACGACCAAAACTTTTGGACTGTGGGCTTCCAGGATTTGAACCCTGTGCCTGGAAGGTAAAATAAAACTCCAGGCATTTATGCTTTCTCGATATACAGTTTCGCTGTTTAGATGAAAGAGATGTTTTACTGGGATGGGACAGTAATTGTCTCTGTGATGGCTGAAAATGCAGACTGGCAGGGACGGGACATTAAGTTCTGTACTGACCCCAAATCAGATCCAGTCGTGCAACATTTCAAGAGCTTATGCCCTGAAGTGCCAGCCACGTTCCTGTTATGGCCGACCAGTTTCACATGTCTGTCTTTTAACTTTTAGATTTGCCTCGTCTCCCAGGCTCCGATTTAAGACAAACCGTCTGACACACTAAATGAAACTGACCCACTGCAGCCCGAGGGAATCAAGAGAAATCAGAGCCTCACCCGGCCCACAACTATCTGCTCATGAATTAGTTCAAGGCTACGCGTGAAAAGCAACCACGGCACAGGATGAGACTCCAGATCCTTTTCCCAATGGAGACAGAAGTAAACATGGATTCTCAGTCATGAGTCATACGTACACATTGTCCAGTCAGTCACCTGATAGCCAACGTTCACCCCGAATCTGTTTCCAGCTACTTTCGTCAAAACGACACGACAAGTCTAGATTTAGCTCGTTATCTGTTCCCCTGCCTTCCTGTTGAACACACACACACACACACACGCACGCACACACACACACACACACACACACAGGTTCAGGGCACTTCCCTTCTTGCACAATGAGATATACACAAGCCCTTGCCCTTTTCCTGTATCCAAATAAACAGTCCAAAAAGGGGCCGTGGAGCAGGAACACTGCCTTTTGTGTGTGAGTGTGTGTGTGTGTGTGTGTGTGTGTACACGTGTGCGTGTCCATGTGTTATGTGTATTACGTAAGCAGCATGACTGTGGCCCTCGGCCCCTCCATCATTAAAGCTGCTGTGGAGCTGCTGCTTCCTCTGGTCACAGCTCAGTGACCTGTAGGCCCAGAGCAGACATGGGAATGGGATGTGTCTCTGTCTCGGTCTGTCCCTCTGTCCCTGTGTCCAGCTGTGGACGCAGCCTGATAGGTCCACATACATAACATTGACATGCTCTTGTTAATGTTGTATTTCCTTGGCACTTGAGTTGATCTGCTTACTTGCACGGACTCTGTTGTTTCTCAGGGCCTTGATGTTGAACTGACTGATATCTGCAGACTGAAGAAAATGAATATATTAATATAATATAAACCTTTCCTGTGAGCTGAGGTCTGTGTATGTCTCTCAGTAAACCTGTAAACGGGTCTTTCTCTGTTGCTCAAATAACAAGACTTGAGTCTGGAAAGTCCCTAAATCTCACTGACATGGGAATGTGGGATATTCCTGTTAGTCCATTTGTATTATTTGTCCCCAAACTAAAAGGATATGTGTCTGTCCTTGTGTGTGTTGCAGGTGACCTCTCCGTGCATCCCGGTGCCTTCCAATGATCTGGTAAGTCCCTTTCACCCCCCACCCCCCCCATGTCTTTTCCTAAACAGCATCCTGTGCTGAGGAGCGGTTTTCCCACTCCGTCTGTCCATAGTTACAAGGTATGGCTTCCCAAAACCACCGTATGGTTTCCTCATGTCAGATTCCTGTCGGGAAGCCGAGCCCTCAGCCCAGTTGGAGCTCAGTTCATTCCTGGAGCACTGTGACATTCCATTCCCAAAGAGAAAAGAGAGTTGATGTTGCTGTAGGAAGTAGTGATGTTTATCCATTAGAGACTCTGTTTGTTTAATTAACTCTACTTTCCTTCCTCTCTATCCCCTTACTCCCTCTGCCTCACCTCCTTTCAACCTCCCTCCCTCTGCTCCACTTCCTCTGTCCATCCCTCTCTTCACACCCCCCCTCCCCCCTTCTCCGCTCTCCGGTCACTGCTCCGTCCTCACATCCAGCTACGCAGAGGGACCGCACCTTCGCGACACACCCAACACCTGGTAAGCACCAGCAGACACCTCCATCCTGTCTCCTTTTCCTCCACCGTAACCAAAGAGCCCTCCTGTATCTGTGGTTTTCCCGTCTGTCCCTCCACGTCCCCAGTGACATGCTCCGCGTCTTGGAAAATTCCAGACATGTCAGTGAAAAAAGGAATTGTGGCTTCACTGAATTAGATTTAGCGCACACATGCAAGACAAACCAGAGCGCGAGAGCAAAGCCAGACACGAGTCTCTGTGAAAATAAAACAAGTCCGAAAACACGCGACGTCCGTGTGGACTGTAACGCACATTACACGCCATCGCGTTCATGATAGCATTATAGAATCAGCTCGGCAAATTTGATGGAAACATTTAGTCGCTTGAGAGCACGTATGTTGTCGATATGAAGCTAGCGTCACTATTTTTACCTCATAACGTTTTTGGGTGACCTGACACCCAAATCTACCACTGGGGCTCATCCTCTGGGGAGAATGTCTCCAACATTCGGAAAAAAATTCCAGTCAAAGAATGTCACCGTCACTCAGTGGTTGATAACTATGGATACGTTTATATCACTTCATGTTTTGTTTTTTTTATTCCACAGGGGTCAACCAAGTCTCTGACATATACCAAACAGAGGAACACCCTGCCCAGGTAAAGGTCAACGGCGTCACCTCTCACTCATCATTCATCATTTAACTCTACAGAGAAAGCACTCGCTGCTAATGACGCCTGTGTTTCCTCAGCGGCACAGCTCAGTGTGTCGCTCTGTGTTTCTGCCTTCTTGCACTTGTTCCTCAGACCAGGGCTCATTCTGTCAGGAAGGTTCAGTGTCAGCTCTGTGATGGAGCAGCTCGGCTTTTCATCTGAGCTACATGTCACACACAGGATCCCTTTCCTTTTCTTTCCTCCTAAATCCACACATCCTGCCATGAGACTGTCACTGAACCGTGTTGAGTCGGCGTAAACAATCGAAACGAACACACACATTCTGACCCGTGTCCACCTCTCTCTGCGTGTGTCTCTGCATGACCACCTGACCTCCGCTCTCCCTTGTCCAGGAGCTTCAGTGTGGACCGCGTGATGGACAGGGTGATGGAGCGCCACTACGACTTCGACCTGACCTACATCACCGAGAGGATCATCTCCGTCTTCTTCCCCCCGAAGCTGGAGGAGCAGAGATATCGGCTCAACCTGAAGGAGGTGGCCGCCATGCTGAAATCCAAACACCAGGACAAGTTTCTGGTGAGGGAACAGAAATTCTGACAGTCCATAATGACAGGCGCCTTCATAGTTGTGGTATTTGTTGCTGCTGTGATTTTACCCCTGTCCTTGTAATACAATACACAACAGAAACAATAGGTTGTATCATGTAGCATCTACAACCCACAAAACATCTTTAGCAACCCACAAATGAGCAGTTTGTTGTTTTTCCATCACACCCTAAGTGTGTGTGTGTGTGTGTGTGTGTGTGTGTGTGTATAAATGATAACAACCTTTTCTCTTACAGCTCCTAAATCTTTCGGAGAGACGCCACGACATCACCCGGATAAATCCAAAGGTAGAACTTTCCTCCGTAATTCTCAAATCAAATTCCCAACTTTGGATCTAATCTCCTTAAATCATGTGATCTTGACTCAATCCACCACCAGGTTCATGACTTTGGATGGCCTGACCTCCACGCCCCACCTCTGGATAAGATCTGTGCCATATGCAAGGCCATGGAGACGTGGCTAACCTCCGACCCCCAGCACGTGGTGGTCCTGCACTGCAAGGTCAGAGTTCAGGGGGAGAACAGGGGTTTTAGGACGAATGTCCCACAGTTTCCCAGACTCAGGCTTAATGCAGCTGCGTTGTGTCTCAGTTAACTCAGTTAGGATGTTTGTACCTGACAACATCCAGATCAAACTCTCAGTGTGTAGCTGCCACGCTCCGAAGCAGCATTTCTGTCATCGCTTTGAGAAACTTCTGAACTTTTGCTCTGTTGCCAAACAGTGACCAGCAACACAGAGGGCGACCGAGCTCCCACAGCTTGTCTGGATGTTTTATTTATTGATTTAGGTCAGGAGAACTTAAATACTAAAACCAGACTGCTTCTGCGGTCGGCTGACTTTCCAAAACATTCCAGGCAATTTTTTCCCAGCTGCAGATCACACCAGGGACGGGAATAAACAAGTTATTGTCAATGAAGAAACTTTCACCGGGAGACAGACGGAGCAAAACAAGCTTTAATCTGTGCTCAGCTTTGGTCTTCCTATCTGCAGGGGTCACACCAGGAATCTGAGGCGGAAGCGTGTTTGGAATGTGTCAGAATCTAGGGAGCAGCCACAGGGAACTTTTTAATTTGAACTCAAACAGCTTGTCCACATCTCTGTGTCCCTGTCCCCGTCCCTGTCCCTCACACACTGTCTGAACACCACAGTCAAAACACTCTGAATCATCACACCGTGGAAGCAGCTCAGTACAAACCACCACCACCACCACTTATTGTGACGTTGTTCTTGTCCCCCTCCCCTCCCCCTACAGGGCAACAAAGGGAAAACAGGCGTGATTATTGCAGCCTACATGCACTACAGCAAGATCTCTGCAGGGTGAGTGTGCGAGTCTGCAAACATCCACACATGATGAAACCGATGCATGAACACAAACTGGATCTGACCGCTCAGATCCCAAAAACCCAACAGCAGTATCATCCGGCGCGGGACGCGTTCTAACGCCGTATACTGTACATGCAGACACAACGACTTCCATTCAGACTCTGTTGATAAGTGGTTTGATAGATGAAGCCCTGTGGATTTACGCAGGAACAGTGGAAACTGGTTTATCCTGTGGCCAGTGCCAGCTGTATCCTCTCCACGTACTCTCTGGCATCCAGAGAGTCTGCTGCAAGTCCCATGATGGAAATGTTGGCTGAAACCATGCGTGTGTGTCTGTGTGTGACTGTGTGTGTCTGTGTGTTGTGTGCAGGGCGGACCAGGCTCTCAGTACTCTGGCCATGAGGAAGTTCTGTGAAGATAAGGTGTCCTCTTCCCTGCAGCCGTCCCAAAACAGGTAGAGGCCACAGGATGATCGAAAGGGGAAACTGACTGTATGCATGTGTGGTGTGGGGGGGTGGGGGACCGGGGGGGCGGTAGTTTGCTCCAGTTGTTTGCTGTAGTTTCACAATGACTCACTATCACGGTGCTCCTCAGATGTTCACCTCATTAGAAACAGCTGTTCTTTGCTTCATGTCGCAAATATCTGATGTAAGAAAGTTCACTGGAGACGCTGTCGGCTCGTTCTCAACTTCTCAGTAAACTTCCCTGTATTTCCTCCCTCTCTCTCTCTCTCTCTCTCTCTCTCTCTCTCAGGTATATCTTTTACTTTGGGGGCCTTCTTTCTGGGGCAATCAAGATGAACAGCAGCCCCCTCTTCCTCCACCAAGTTCTCATCCCATCACTCCCTAACTTCCAGGGTGAAGGGGGTATGTGTTGGTCTTCACAGACCATGATCCTAACCATGACACACACACACACACACACACACTAGTCTGTTTATCTTTAATCAGATGATTAAGTTGAGGGAGTGGGGGTGCAGTCAGCACATTCCTACCCATTCCCTGCAATGTCTTAATTTCTCCCGGCTCTCTCGCTATCTCTCTCTCAGGATACTACCCCTTCCTGAAGATCTACCAGGCCATGCAGTTGGTCTACACGTCAGGCATATAGTGAGTCTGTGAAATCAACGATCGTCCACACTAATCACACAGTCACAGTTTTGTATTTGTGTCATCACAGTAGCGTGGGTCAGGATGTAGACCAATCAACAAATCGATTCATGTACCAGTTCCACCTACATCCCCATGTGTGGTTGTGGTTATCTAACAGGCCTGTTTGTGTGTCGTCTGCAGTGACCTTCAGGGCACTGGAGGCAGGCGGCTGTGTGTGACCATTGAACCAGCACTTCTGCTAAAGGGTGACATCATGGTGAGTCATGAGAGAACCCCTGACATGGGTGGCGTCGTAATCACGTCTTAATAACTTCATTTATAGTCAACAAACACAAAAGAAACACATTACAATGTAGCACTGCTTATATTCTACAGGTTCGATGAAGCTGCCATGTTTCATCCACAAAACATAATTTGTCCACTTTGTGCAGTCGCTTTTTTTGAAAGCGAAGAAGACTCTGATTTATTTATTGTTTCAACCGCTCACTAGCCCGCGTTCTCCTCACTCTGCTGCCCCCTGCAGGTCAAATGCTACCACAGACGCGCCCAGAGCGCTGACAGAGACACAGTGTTCAGGGTGCAGTTCCACACATGCACCATCCACGGATCCCAGCTGTGGTTTGGAAAAGGGGAGCTGGATGAAGCGTGTACCGGTAAGAAGCACAGGGACCAGGCAGAGTGGCTGCTGGGTATTTGCATTAGGCAGAGAGAAACAGATCAACTTACACCATATCTGCTGTTTGCAGACACGTCACAGCTATATCAACGTGATAAACGCTAAAACATAGTGCGTCAAAGGCAGATAGAGGTCACAAGGTCAGCAGACAGATACAGAGATGTCAAGAGACTAACGTTAGCCAACATAAGCTACTAGCCGTGCCAAACCAACTGTTATGACTCTGGCTATCAATTAATAAAAAGACTGAGCCAATTACTTTTTACCTACAGTCTTTTAATATGCTAGAAAACAATGTGTTGGGTTTTTTTCCCTGATGCTTTTAAATTGTCCTCAGGGACAAGATGTTAATCATGTTGGGAAAATTGCCACATTCTACCGCTGGCTGTAATAGCAGCTCTTCATGTTGGCATTGTGGGAACGTATTCACAGTGGTTTGAGCTTGTGGCTGCATAAATCCCTAAATAATAGCAGCATAATCTCCATTCTGGACATAATAACGGGTCTCCGGAGGCAAGTGGAGTGAAAATGAGTTGTACTGTATGTTGGAGTCTCTAACTATCCCTGTGGAAGAGTAAAGTCGACTTTGGGAGTGCTGGTGTTTCCCTAAGTCTATAATGAACATGCTCGCTACTTCATTTCCTTCCCAAGTTTCACTTTCTATAAAATACCAGAATCTGTGGTGCGGAGCAGTGGGTTTGTCAAGCGGAGGCAGTTACGTACGTGGTCGTGAATCCACTAAATGAACCATTACCAAACTCGAACCCTAACCCTGTGCATAAACACACCAGTGTGGGTTCATACAACTCAAAAGACGTCTGGGGAAGGTATTAGCACAGACGAAGAAATCCTATGATTCTTTTCTGGGATTCCCCACATCACTGCTATGTTTTCAGAAATCTAATGTAGAGAGTTCTAAACGTCCATCAACCTATCAAGAGGACTGTGTCATTATCCATATCATTTATTCTCTCTATACTTTGTTCCCCCCCCCCCTCTTCCCAGATGAGCGTTTTCCATCTGATGCCACAGTAGAGTTTGTCTTCTCCTCTGGACCAGAGAGGATTAAAGGTTGGTGCAAATCCACCTTGAAACTTAAGTTTCGTATTTGTCAATTCAAAAAAGGCATTGACGAATGAGCTCCTTCAGAAAGGGAAACTGATTTGTGAACTGAATTGTGTCTGTTTTCAGGCCGTGAGTACCAGAGGAACGACCCGGCTGTCACAGTGGACTACAACACTGCTGACCCAGTGGTTCGCTGGGATTCCTATGAGAACTTCAACCAGCGATATCAGGACAGTCTGGAGGGTAACACACCAACTCTCTTCTTTTATTATTGTTATTGTTATTAATGACGGGAACTCACAAACAAATAATGTTCAACTTGTTCAAATCGTGTCAGTCTTTAGCTAAACTGTATCTTTTCTCAGATATAGCCCACACCAGAGGTCCTCTGGACGGAAGTCTCTATGCTCAGATAAAGAAGCGTCGAGGGCCCGGCTCTGGCTCTCTCACCTCAACTAATGGCAGCAGCCCGGGCACAGGACTTTCTGACATGACAGATCAACATCGCATCACTCAAGGTTCTGACTCGGCCCTCTCAGGCCATTCCATCCATTTACACCAATCATCTGTTCATCCTGAGCACCAGGAGGAGCCCATTCGTCCGCCACCTCCGACCAGACAGGAAAGAGAGGAGCTTGAGCGACTTCTTGGTGGCATTGAGGGAAACAGAGATGGAGAGCGAGAAACCGCAATCTTGGATGATGGAGATTCCTTGCCGTCAGAGCGAAATGCGACACTGAGGCTCAGCCGGTCATGTTCCTGTCGAGACGGCTACCGGTCCCAGCGCTGTGCCGAACCTGGTTGTGACCGCACCCTCCTCATGCCTAATGGTTACTGCCTCGATCGTGCTCCTGGCACTAATGGGCACCACGGGGCGACGCCTTCCGCCAGCCCGAACCCTGCTGCTCCTCCGTCACACATGGATCTTTGCCAGCACTACAGTCCACACTCGCACCAGTCCCTCCCCCCTCCAGATTTGGTGTGGGACCGCCAGAGCGGCCCGCCCCACTACATCCACCGGTCCTGCTCCGAAGCTCCCTCATCTCGACATATTTGTCCGTACCCGTCGCCAGACCTTACCCCTCACAACCCCCCTCTCACCCACCACCCTCTGTCCGCCCCCGGTCGACTCTGCTGCCGAGAAGATGACTACGGTCCATACCATCACCCCCCTCCTCCTCACACCCACCATCATGCCCACGCTCACCACCCCAAACCCTCCACCAGCCCCACCTATCATGATATAATGCTAATGGACGGTCTGGCACCCCCTGGCTGCCCTTGCAGAGACTGCACAATCAGAAGAGAAGACTATCACAGTCTGAGGCTGGAGCGAGGCGACAGCTTCCACTGGGACAGAGAGGCAGAGCTCCAGCAGAGGGAGATGGGGCTCAGGAGAGCGAGAGAGGCGGAGATACCCAGAGGATCAGAGCTTCACTGGGAGCGGGAACCTGGAGCGAGGCGAGGCAGGGAGCTGTCCCTCCACTGGGAGCGAGACAGGGAGGCAGAGCTGCAGTGGGAGCGGGATCGAGAGGCTGAATATTGGCACAGGAGAGCCACCGTAGCCTCTTATGGTCCACAAGGTCATGATCTCCCAGCCTTCACATTTGACCCCCTGCCATCGGGTCACCCAGCGTATCCAGAGGCATCGAGGTCTCATGCTCACTCTCACCTGGATCTGAAGTACAGCAGCAGCAGCAGCGGTTACCAAACCCCACGGCAGGTCTGCCCCTGCTCGCCTTACCAGCCCTCGCCATCAGAGAGCAGGGGCTACGCCTCTGGCTACCAGTCTGAGTCCACGTCCCCGCTGCCCCCAGCCTCTACCATGACCGGGCCCTGCAGCCATAGCAACGGGCCGGCAGAGCATCACCACCACCACCAGCACCATCCAGAATCACAGCAGTCATACAGCTCTGACTCACACATCGGTGAGTCACGTTAACACAACGCTGCTCAGAAACTTGTAATGAGAAACAGGAGCGGATCAATTATTCACAATGAAAAATGACTGACTGAGAATTTGTGCTTAACCAGACACGAACCACATGAGCTAACAAAGTGGCGGTTTTCTTCAGCTGCCGTCCTCAGCTGATGCTACGTGAATTCTTGTGTTCATGATTGTTCCTTTGCGTTCTCAGATGGCCTCCGTAGTTCTGGTGAGAGCGTGGGCTGGAGGGATCACATTACCCACGGGTCCTTTAAGAGGGTCCACAGAGATGGCCAAGCTGCGTGTTCCACGCCGTCTGACATGTCTGGACCACCCACGCCTGTGCACACCAGCAGCCCTCTACGTACAGAGGAGAGGTATTACACCTTCACTTCCTCGTTAGACAAGAAGGGTTTGTCAGCATGTGACCTGGAACATTTCAGATAAAGATGATAAATGTGTTTATAAGGACACTTCAGAAACATTTCTCTGATGGTCATCTCCGTGTCTGTCTTTTGAAGCCCCAGTCCGGGGGGGAGGGAGTACACGGACATCATCCGGACCACAGACATCATCAGCAGCGACTGTGAGGCCTCTCCGCCTCACGACAGACACTTCCCAGCAGATAACAGCGTTCAGGAATCTCCAGAAAACCAAAAAAGTAGTTCAGAGCCGTTGTCCACCAAAGACACACAGTCTCACACAGCCACAACTATTAAAACAGAACCTCACAACCACTGCACTGCACAAACAGACCCGTCCCCGACAACTCCCCATCAGCAGCACTGTAGCCCACACAGGCCCTCAGCTCCTCTGTCTGACTCTGTGACGCAGGCCACATCAAACCAAGGACGCCGCCAGGCTCCTCCCTCCTCTGTTCCTATGCCAGCTGCAGCAGATACACAGCCGCAACCCGGCGCTCTCACACATCAAACCCCCAACCCTCCCACAGAGTCTGCTGCTCTGCCGACCGCCGTGGCCTCGCAGCCTCAGAGCCAAACCCAAACTCACACATCAAACCCTGCAGGACCAACCCCAGAGCAGGTCTACAGAACGTCTCCAACCGGAGAAGACCCAAAACCCTCCCACACCCAAACCACTGCATCTCCACCCCGAGCGTCATCATCCCCACAGCCTGCATCCAGCAGTATGGAAGGTTCCCCTGTGTCCGAGGCCCCGGTTCCTGGCTTTGTTACACTCGGCAGGAGGTTGATGCTGAGTGGGTCTGACCCCTACCATCAGAACCACGTTCACCAGCAAGGACCCCCACATCACCACTACCCAGCCGTGGAGCACAGTACTGCTCAGGACAAGAGGCACTGCTATTCCCCTCACACGCCACAGCTTCACTTGTCCTCCCACTCCAACTACTCCACCATCTCCATCCCTCTTCCTCAGCCCCAACCTCCTCTGCCAGAGAAGCGCCACCTACCGACCCAGTCCGGGTCACCCAGTGATGGAGTGAGGCCAGCTGTGGGACATGTGACTCCCTCCACGACCAGCACCACTCAGCACCAGCATCATGTCACCTTCTCTCCCACAGTGGGGGAGATTGCACCCCCTGCAGGCCACGATGATGGAGTGGGCTCTATGGAGCCTGAGAATTCAAACAGGGTCAGCGTGAAGTTCGTCCAGGACAGTTCGAGGTTCTGGTACAAGCCCGGTATCTCCAGAGAGCAAGGTGTGTGTGCGTGTGTGTGTGTGTGTGTGTGTGTGTGTGTGAAAGGCTAAAGCTGTTTGTGCTTTCAAGTTTTCTGCCTTTTATCCTAACTTAACCAAAAACTAGCTTGCAATGTTACTGAGAATTACAGACTATTCTTGGTTTGTGCTTGTAGCAATCACAGCTCTCAAGGAGCGAGAACCAGGAACCTTCCTGATCAGGGACAGTAACTCCTTCCAGGGGGCTTATGGCTTGGCCCTGAAGGTGGCGACACCTCCTCCCAACGTCAACAACCACAGCAGCAAGGGTAAACAACACCATCACCACCACCACCACCACATCAATTCAGTTGAGCGACAGCACAATGGAGTGACATCTCTGTGGCTGAGCAGGTCTTCAATGCTATGTGCACCTTGTTGACAGTGAACCTGCTGTGTTACAGTGAGTGACCCCCTGGAACAGCTCGTCAGACACTTCCTCATAGAAACCGGCCCCCGAGGAGTCAAAATAAAAGGATGCCAGAATGAGCCCTACTTTGGTAAGTCTTTGTACACACACACACACACACACACACACAAAGATTTGTTTAGATGCACGCTGAACTATCAGGACGTCTAGCGACTTTGCGTTCTTCACAGGGAGTCTGTCTGCACTGGTCTACCAACACTCCATCACACCCATTTCTTTGCCGTGTTCTCTGAAGATCCCAGAAAAAGGTCTGTGTCATGAAGGTACTTGAATGAATATTTACATTATTCATTCATGTCCTAATCGTTTTTCTTAATTACCCATTTTTGGCTCAAGCTCAAAAATGACAAGACGACGTGGTCACATGACTCCATTAGCCCTGTCGCTAACCAGGCTAATGCAGGTTAATCTACTGCAGCTGATGTTGGTTGTGTTTCTGTGCACACTGGCAGATCTGACAGGAGACGTGCAGGAGGCTCAGCCAGTGAGCAACATCAGCACAGCTGCTGACCTGCTCAAACAAGGAGCAGGTGAGTTCCTCCAACCTCAGCCCTGAGTTTATTACTTTATCTGACCATCTGACAACAGAGCACACAGGTTTACACCATGAGTGCATCCGTCACCTCTGACAAAGACATGACGCTGCAATGATCACCTGTCTCTTCCCATCACCCTCCATCACCCTCAGCCTGTAACGTCCTCTACCTGAACTCTGTGGAAACCGAGTCTCTGACCGGTCCCCAGGCCATCGCCAAGGCAACCGACGCCACCTTGGGTCGTAACCCGCGTCCTGCTGCCACTGTTGTGCAGTTCAAGGTGACATCACAGGGCATCACGCTCACTGACAGCCAGCGCAGGTATGAAACTGATATTGTTGTAACTATTTGTTGAACTATCTGTCTATTTGTTCTAACTATTATGTAGGATAAGTCTGTAACTGCAGCAGAAATCCTCTTACGTTTTGTCCTTTCTTCTTCTAGGGTTTTCTTCAGGAGACACTACCCTGTGAACAGCGTCACCTTCAGCAGCATTGACCCTAAAGACAGGAGGTGGGAGATTTAGAGTTTGGTTCTTGTAGCTGTAGTTACTAACCTAAAATCAGCAAATGGCACTGTGCCTGTGGTTACGCACCGGATGCAACGCTCTCAGCCTTTGCATGGACCTGTTTCCATCAGTGCATTTGTGTGTCTGTGAATGTGCGCGCGCATGACAGATGAGTCGTGGCGTTTGCGAGCATGTCGGCCGTAGCTATGTCTGTGTGTCTGAGTCCGGTTTCTCTCTCTCTCCGCTTTAGGTGGACTAACTCAGACAACGCCACAGTTAAGTAAGTGCTCTGTTTGTGTTTGGTGCCTTGCAGGAAGTTGGGGGCGAATGTTTGCGTGTCTGTATGCAGGGTGTAGTTTCACCCGTGTCTGACAAGTCATTGATATTAAAGCCTCTGCATGGCATCAGACTGCCTGTCAGCCCAGAGTCATGCAACCAAATACAACCTGACGTTACATACATCTACATACAACCAATAATACAACCTTATTATTAACTAATCAACCTCGGGACATTTGTGTCATTTTGTGTATTTCCCTCTCAGGGTGTTTGGTTTCGTAGCGAAGAAGCCCGGCAGCCTGGGCGAGAACGTTTGCCACGTGTTTGCAGAGCTGGACCCTGAACAACCTGCTTCTGCCATCGTCAACTTTATCAACAAGGTCATGTTGTCGCAGCGGCGGTAAAAAAAGAAAAGAAAAAAAGAGTGCACACGCAGGGAACGGATTGGCCAGGAGTTTAGTGGACAGTAAAGGACTCATGCTTGTTTTCTCTTGAGTCTGGACCGCGACACTAATCTTTGTCCATCAGGTGATGGTGCAACAAAAGATTTTCTCGCTGTGTGTAAATACAATCAGAAGGTATTTGGAAATCTCCATGATCCCTGCTGAAGGTCTTTCATTTGTTAACTGCCGCTCTGTCTACAAGTAAACACAACTGCCCCCTGCACACAGATTTACAAATGATGTCACACACACACACACACACACACACAGGTTAACAGCAGGCTCTCTGAAACAGCAGACTGTATGTGTTGTATAGTTTCTGACAGTATCATTTAGTTTCTGTATCCAGAGCAGATGTTTCGGTCACAGATGTATGTTCAGCACATTTGCAGCTCTTCTCTGTATCAGTGTAAAAACACTCGGGTCAAACGTGACAATCTGTTTCTGTTTTAGCTAACAGAGGTTTATAATAATCTGAGCGAGCGAGAGGCCGACGGTACCTCTCTCATGAAAGTGATCAGAATGTGAGGTCTTGGAGCAAGGCTGCGTACGACGGAGTGGTGTGTGTATGTGAGCTGACCTGATGGTTTCCAGGTGAAGCTGCTGAGTGAAGGTGTCGTCACGTCCACTTTTAAAGAAATGAATGTGAAACGGGGAAAAAGCTTGATGAGCGAGGACGTATGTCGCTGAAACACAACACTGCTGTGAAACGTTTGGTGTTCACTGCTTCTCACACACACACACACACACACACGCATACAGCATGTTATCAAAGAGAAGACAGACAGTTAACACATATAAACAAGATAGTGGCGTGAGACAAAATGTACTTAACCAAAGACAAAGCACTCTTGTATTAATAAGCTTTTTATCCATTTATATTTTTGTACTTATGGCCTCTTGTATTTGTACTATGCATTTATTTAGTGTGGTTCCCTGTTTGGTAAAACCAAAGTAGAAAAACACTACTTATATCACAGCGTTAATATATTTTGGTCTGTTTACTTGTTGTAGTAATATATTTTCACATGCAGCTATTGGACAGCGTATACGACATTAAAACATTCGGTTTGAAAAGAATAATATGCTATTTTGTATCCAGAGAAATGAAGAACAGAAATAAACTGAAATGATGTGGTACCTGAAGAACAACTGGGTCCGTGCTCATTTTGTGCTTTAGTTTTGTGTTGACAAAAACACAAAACCAACTTGAGGGGGAAAAGACTGATTCCTCAAAGTCCCTGTGCACATTAATAATTTTATTTATTCAAAATGATCTTTTATCAAACTGGAACCAATCACGTTTAATAAAAACATTAGTAAAATTGTTCATTCATTAATTTACAAACAACAATCCCTTAAATAAAACAAACATCTCCGGCGTAATGTGAGAATATTAACGATGTGACGACCTCTGTCAAGCAGCAGCAGAGGACACTGAGATACTATTGGAACAACAATGTATTAAGATGTTACTCTTTTAACCAGAGACCTTCTCAGTAGGACCTGACAGCGACAACAGGATCAGGGATTATGAGCTTCACTGACCCGAATCTAAAACCAGCGTGGTTAGACTTGATGAGAGGAGCAATAATAATACATTTCATTTAAGAACCAGACAAGAAAGAAGTGTAAAATAGGTAAATGCCAATTTCAACTTGAGCAACTATTAATAACACAGCAAAACAGTGCGTGATTGTAACGATATGTTCAAGGTGTAGTCACTAAATATTCCCTGGTATTAAACAGAAAAATAACAGCAGCTTCCATCTCTTCCCCTTTATAAAAACACATTTAGACAGACAGACAGACAGACAGACAGACAGTCAGACAGACAGACAGACAGACAGACAGACAGACAGACAGTCAGACAGACAGGCAGACCACTTAAAGTCTTGGCCTTTCATCATCAGCAGCCGCATTCCCTTTCTCTCACATTTCTCCTGTTTCCCATAAAACAAACTGTAACCAACTTGTATCGTACACATGCTGAGTTCAGGCCCCATTAAGACCAGGAGAACCCAGACGAGGCCGCCGCACCAGGAGACAGCAGAAATTCAAGCCACGCTGACCTTTATAAAAAATAATCAAGGTCATGGAAGCTGTATGTTCACTTGGTGAAGCCTAATAACAACCACAACAAAGCCACTCGCCCGTTGCTTCTGGGCGGCCCCATGAAAACACGTGTACAAGGAGCCAAAATGGCCGTCACCTTACACAATCAGATGCTGTTACTGTTTGGTGTGGAACAGGAACCATATGTTATCTCCACTCCCTTTGCAGAAAGCACCATGTGGTATTTTTGCTGCTTGTGATTTTTTTGTGTGTGAAGGAGACTTAAAAAGAAAAATCCTTCAAAGTGTTTCCACTCACTCCTCCCACCGTCTCCACAGAGGTGATTCTTCTTCTTGCTGTCCTGGACTGTTGTTCTCACAGCAGTGGAACGCTGAGGGACGTGGCTGCAGAGTGGGCAGTGGAGAGGTGCTGGACTGTCTGGTGGTATGTGGTGTTGGAACCACAGTCTATGTAGCGATAGGCCTCCAGGCTGTTCTGGGATGTTCGCACCATGTACGAGGTTTTCACAGTCGTTCTGAAAACAGGCAAAGAGTAGAGGAATAAAGGCCGTGCGGCTGCATACCACGCCGCCTGTCGCCGTTAATCACTGTGGCTACAGAGAAACGCATGAAGTCACGACGGGCTTTCCCACAGCTCTCCTAATAATCAGCAGGAACAGCTGCTTCCAGTTGTTCTCAGTGACATGATGGTTTTGCTGTCAGTAAGAGAGATGTTTGCAGATGAAGGACCACTGAAGAAGTTGCTGATGTGGTAAACAACGCAGTCACTGTTGACATGACTCACAGGCAAACTGCTAATCTACCACTCTGCCGTACAGTGATAAAGGGCTATGATGCTCAAAAACACTTTTTAAACGACCACTAGTATTAAAAACATTTTAATAAAATTCTTATTCTTTTCATCTATAATTTGACCAAAGTAAGATTTGAAATTATGAATTGTACTTGTAATGGCAATGAAAGCAGAACAAGGGTTAAATTACTCACTGCACAAAAATGACAATGTTGTGGACCTTGATTCGGGGCATGGTGCAGAAAGCGCTGAAAAGCAGGAAAGGTTTCCGTGATTTAATTGTACTGTTGACATTTGGTCAGAACGGAGAAGCTTTTGTTGCTTTGAAGATTGATGATCGATAATCTGTTGGAATCAAGTCAAGAATCATCACTTACTAGACATAGGGAGCACTGCTACCAATCTCCACGCTGACAGTGTAGTTTACCTGCAGAAGATTGAGAAGTTACACAAAGCAAACAACAGTGTGTTGCTGATATCTGCAGCAGGAGTGTAACTTGAAGACAAACACACAGAGAACCTATCAGCAGTGAGACAGTGGGACGAGATAACGCAATCACTGCTGTGCCTCAGAGACTAACGAGACATTTCATGTGTATGTGCGTGTTAATGAATACGCACGTTACAGCACTGAAGTACAAACGTTTTCTAAGTTGGTTCCAGCTTGTGTGGGACTCAAGCTCCAGCTTTTTCATGTGTTCTTAATGAAAATGAAATTCAAGAAACAACCGATCGACTCAAAAACAGAGCTGAGCAATGTCACTGTTAACAAACGTCACTCAACGCGACTCACTCGTTTATGTTTAATCATCGATGGTGGAGCTTTGTTGTTCGGTCCCTGTTACCTGTCTGTTGCTGAGGGGCAGGAGGGTGGTGACGTTGTCCAGCTGCTGTGTTCCTATCACTGTTTTCATGTACAGGACCTGGCAGCCGACGCTCTGAACCAGCACTGAGAAGAAGTTTGGGTTGCTGAAGTTCAGCGTGCTCTGAGAACAACAGTGTACACAGTCAATACATTGTTACAATACATTGTTGACCTGCTGTATTTGATTAAGCCACATTGTGTTGCCAGGACCTGACAATGACACAACATACAAACAACAGTTGATTTGCTCTCTATGCAAAGCAACAAGAGGAAAACGTCTCGTAGGGATAATGTGACAACTTGTATTGGATGACTATGAACAGATGAACTTTCCTAAAACACACTTCATTTTCTGACTTGTTAACAAAGCAGCAATCGTGATGATGATGCAAACATTAATCAGCACAAATATAGCGGCAAAAAGAGGCAGTTAATAAATAAATACTGCAAACTATCTGCTGATTGTTTTAAAGATTAATCATCAGAGAAGAGTTGAAATCGATTTACCTCAATTATTTTGAAGAAAATAAAACTCATCCTAATTAACCATTTGTTAAATTTTAGTGAGTGGAATTTTAAAGTATAAGTGTAAGTTGTGGTTTAATACAAGGGAAAAAAAACCTACCGTCATGTTCATCAGGACCCTCATATTGGCGTGGTCAAAGCGAACAGTCACGGAGCGTATCCCATCATCCACTACGACTACCAAGCGTGGGAAGAGGAAGAAGGCGACGAGCGAAGACGCCAGGAGGCACAGCACAATTGACAAGACCACATACAGCTTCCTGGAACAAATATGATGTATTTCCCCTCCTTTACATGATGGAGCCACTGTGACCAAGTGTCTGTATAACATATGCATTCATCTGACTGCAGGAACCACAGAGCGATGGTTTGACCTTTTCAACACCAAGAAACTGGTCCCACGAAGCCACTCAGACGCATGGAGAACATACATACAAACTCCACACAGAGAAACTCCTGGTTTATCCCGCGGGATTTGAACCAGGAAGCTTCTTGGTATGGTCACAAACTGCTGACCGCCGCAGCGCAGCACCACACCACAACGTCAGCTTTATCTATACGTTTGTCTGCGGACTGATGCATTTCTTTAAAATCACTTCATAACCATTTCCAGCTTCATGCAAATGAACAATTCTTGAACATGACGCTAGTGGCGTGTTTTTCAGGACGTTTGATTGACAGCACCAGGTGCTTATGCAAAATGCCACTATGGACATTTGAGAACAGAACTGTTTTATGTAGGTTGAAGTACTTTTAATGCACCTGTCTGACTCTTTGTTGACTGACTCCTGCCTGATTGGTCTTAGTTCATGACAATGTTTGAATGACGTATTCACTTTGACAAAAGAACTAAACGCATCACCAACAGCAGCAGCAGCAGGAAACAGGAAGTGAACCCTATAGGTTCATGGTTTCATAGCTTTCACGTTAAACATCGTCTTGAAATGTGGGCGTGTCTTCATCTGCGTTACTTTAACTGATGACACAAATCACTGTGTTGGTTACTTACGTTCTCTGAGGCTGCAGTCGTTGGTCGCTGTACGGGATCAATGCAACCAGCTCATTCACTTGATCTATCAGGAAACAAATGCAGGTCAATACACGTATTGATTACTGACAACTCTGATAATAGATGCACGTACACGGGAGCATGTTGGATCCGGTTGGCTATGATTAGTTTACAGATTAAAACTCACACACGTGACATTATACAGATTACTTAATGCATATTCATGTTTTTTTTTTTTTTTAGCTTTAATACAAATATATATCTCAAACTTTATTATCATGTCTCCCGCTCACCTGACGGTATCCGCCCGGTGCCCTGACACGTGGGACACGTGATGCTGTCCCTCCCGGTGAACTCCACGTACGGGAACTGAGCGATGTCCTCCCGTCTCACGAGTCCGTCCAGAGAGTCGTCATCGGGCTCTCTGTCCTCCCCGCGCCGCCGAGACCGCTCCCTGTCCGGGAGCAGCGACTGGCTGCTGCCGCTGCGGGACCAGCGCGTCCCCATGTGGAGCCGCAGTTTTCCTCAGTCTGCTGCGCAGAAAACAGACAAACACGTGATTCTGGAGGTTAACGCTGAACAACAGAAGCCGTAAGCGACTTCTAACGTTGTTTATTTTTCAAACTGTGACGTGACTCACGTGTCAGACGCAGAGAATCACCGCGTCATCACGGAGAGCTCTTTGTTTACAGCTGCTGCCTGGACGCGTCACTTCCGCGTTCACGCTGCATTCACGTGACCTGGGGAACCACCACCGCCGCCGCCGCTACACATACCGACGCGGTCTAGTGGTTAATAAGACTAAAGTGTGTTTGGGCGTGATTTAGATTTCACAATAACAAAATAAACCAGTCACACTGGCCCGTCTTCCCTTCCGCTAATGTGTATTATTATTATTATTATTGTTTTAATTATTATTTTTTCTATTAGTATTACTGTTATGTTGTTAAGATGACATTCCCGTTTCTTACTTGCAGCACCGCTGTGAATGCACCAGGTACAGGGGCCACTTGCGAGTCGATAAAAACACTGTGAAGCTTGTTGCTGCCACCTACTGTTACAGATGCAGACAACAACAATCACCGTCAAACCAACAGTTAATGCACATTAAAGTACAACAACAACAACACATCATTTTTCTCCTTCACATCAATTTAATTAATTAACAATCAATCAATTAAATTTAATTAACATGTTAGCTCTTTTATCTTTCACTGTAAGGTTCTTGGACACATTGCATTTAAAGCAGCTACTTTTCTGTGCACCGGTGTCGTTATTCGGTTTGTCCCGTGAGTCTTCTCTTCAGCTCAGTGTTCTCCCTCTGCAGCACTTTATTCTGAAGTGGGAAAGAGACATTTAGTTTTTGTAAGATCTGATGTTAATTCCCTTTAAATTCACTCATTGAGATACCACAGCACAGCGATCATCTAACGAGAGATTAGATTGGTGATAAACTGAACTCACCTTATGCCGGAGCGCCTCCACTATCAGGTCCCTTCCTCCCCTGGTGCTTCCCTCCTGCCTCAGAGCTCGGAAGGCATCTCCAATAACTGACACCAGCACATGAGACTGAAAAACACGTTTCACAAACTGCTGCCTGAGACCTTCTTCAGTTTCAGTGTCATATTAATGGCCGTGTGTGACGCTGTGTGGGTTTTACTCACAAACTTCCTGCTCTGGAACAGATAACAGTGGTACATGTCTGCTGCAGGGTGTCTGGCCACGAAGCCAAACACTTTGGGTGAGGAGGGCAGGACGGCGCAGAAGGAAACGGTGGACAGGGAGCAGGTGTACAGCAGAAACTGAAAGACAAGGAGATATAAAGTGATGAACGAAGAACACAAGATGTCATCTAACTGAGATATCTGCATCCTCAGGTGGGTACGACGAGTCGCCCACTTTGTCCACACACCTTGGTTTTGTATTCCAGGATGTCTATGCCACTCAGGGACAGGAAGAGGTGGACTTTGCTCTTCTTGGCTGCCTTTTCTGAGGAGTATTCCTCAGGCGTCTATGGACAAAGAAACGTGGACATCATGTCCTGATTGTCACCACTTCACAATGCATCCAAACTAATTAACAGGATCGACTGATTCATTTACACTCATGAACGTATAAAGAATAAATAAAGAATAAAAACTAAAACCATAATTCTGACTGCAGCTGTAACACTGTGGTCGGTGGGACAGTGATGACTGACTTTGAGGCTCTGAGCCGCTTCTTCCAAAATCTGTGGTCCATTAGGACGGAGGACCTCAACCCGGCCAAGAAACTGCGGGACAGAAGAACACAATATGTGTGTGTGTGTGTGTGTGTGTATATATATATAAGGCAAATCAATGGAGTCACCCTTGTCCCTCTGTTGCAGCTTCAGGGTTTTAAAAACCTGTCAGAAATCTGTTTTTACCTTCACCTGAAAGGAGATCTCACTGTCATCGTCTGAAAAGTCGCTCATCTCCAAACCTCAGGCACTACTCCTGCTCAACGTCACAGAACATCAACACGTTAAGACTGAAATAACATCTGTAATGTCGACACATACCTGTATATCTCACCTTTTCAGTAAATCCAGTCTAATCAGGGGGAATCGTTCTCATCTGTCCCACAGCAGGATGGGTGTAAAGTCTACCAGAGTTAATCACTAACTTCAAGATCTTCCTTATTGCTTCCTACAATCCAGGCTGCCTGAGGAAACTTTGATGGACAGTCAAGGGACGGACTTGAAGTATCAGTGTTCATTTACACACACACACACACACACACACACACACACACACACTACAAAAAGCAGCCACATAAATCGACTTTCATGTTTATTTGTTTACAGTGAGTTCCACTTTATCAATGCTCAATCGTGGATGCATCTTCATATCAGCATGTAAACACAACGTTGGTGTCGCAATCATAAGCTCATAAACAGCATGATGGTCAATAATAATCAAGCAAAGATGGAAGCTGAACATGATGGTAGAAGTCAGAGACACTGAACACAGGCCTAAAGCAGACGGGTAAAAAACGGGGGCTTTCTTAACATGACAGTTTTTTTTCATTATTGTCTTTATTGTCTAAAGTGTCAAGGCGTTTCAGACATGAAGTGACCTCAGAGGAGGAAGCAGGTTTTGGTCTCACGAAAATATTCTAGATAGATATTGACTGACATTTGCAGACGACACTTAATTTTTATAACAGATCCCACGGCCGCTGGAAAACACCGGGATACAACCAGCGGCTTATCTGCTCCACACACCGGTCCCTGACATTACACACCACAACATTCCAGTTTGCTGTGTTCTGTCAATCACACGCTCCAGAGTTTTATCTGTTTGAATTAGGCTCAGTGCTGCTGCAGATGTGAAAAATGAGTGCACAGAGTGATCCCTTCTTCAGTGTGCTTTATGAGGAGGAGAGGAGGAACAGCTGAGGTGAACAGAACCCCACCCTGCTAGATAGACGCAGATAGGATAGAGTCAGACCTTCACTTTGTGGCCAGGATAATATTCAGAACCAAACTGAGAAGTTGTAAACCGTAACATCTGGCTGAAACCGCATTGCTGACCCCACATCGCTGGACATAAGACTCTATTCAATCAGTTTCTATCTGAGAGGTTGGGGAAGCGACACTGTCATTAGTTGCTGCAGCTTATGAGTCTTTGACAGACATGGTCTCCATGGCGTTGGGTAAGTTCTGGTCTCCTCCTCCTCCCTGCTTCTTCTTCTTCCCCCCTCCATCCTGCTGCTTCTTTGCTTTCTTAGACGCCTCCTGGTCGATAGGAGCAGGCTTGACAAACTTGATGATCTCCGTTAAACCTGGACAACAGAAAATAATCAACAAATATACTGTATGACTATTCAGCTCAACCAAACAACACTGGTCATCCATATGAATGGAAACATTTGGAAGCTGATAAATGACTGGAGGACCTACATGACTGTGGCAATGAAAATCACTATACCCTGTGGCAGAGCTCACTCAGCTTCTGTGGTTCTTTACTGACCACAGTTCTACGTATTAGTTTGTACATCCGATGGAGAGGATTCAGCTCAGCTTACCAGGGGGCATGAAATCCCTGAGCTTCTCTGGAACAATGATGCCCTCATCGGTTTGGTAATTCTCCAGGATGGCACACATCACACGAGTGGTGGCACACATGGTGGCGTTCAACATGTGCACAAACTCCGCCTACACGACAGACAAAGAGAGACAGAGAGAGAGAGAGAGTGTGTGTGAGTGTGAGAGAGAGTGTGTATGTGTGTGAGGACACTGCAGCTAAAAACTATAATGCTTTTGCTATCTGGTGAAAACATTAGCATCAGTGAGGATGGTAACAGACACAGCACTCACTTTGTCCATCATCTTTTTGGTCTGTCCATAGCGGATGCGGAGGCGGCGGGCCTGGTAATCAGTACAGTTTGAGCATGAGACCAGCTCTCTGAAAGCAGCAGAACCAGGGAACCAGGCCTCCAGATCCAGCTTCTTACTGGCTGCATGATTCAGGGAACCTACAATGACATGTAGGAGTAAGCAGTTAGCTGACATCATGGTCTGAACGCTCTTTGTCCCACTGTATCCTGGAGTGACTGCATGCTAACAGACTTTACTGTTTATGATACACATTGCAACAGTTTAGGACAGGAGGCAGCTGTAAGCGTGTGTTGGACGTACCAGAGACAATGTTGACGATGCGATATGGAATTCCTAGTGACTGGTAAAACTCTTCTGCCGTCCCTATCATCTCATCAAACATCTCCCATGATTTGCCGTCATGTGGGGAGGCATAGACAAACTGCTCAATCTAGAAGAAGAGAAAGGAGAGAACTTAAGTGTGAGTTTGTCAAAAAGTTTTTGGTGAATTATTGTAAAAGTTGAGTATCAATGATTAATAAGGCATGAATCCATTCAACTTTAATTCACTGATGATGATGTTTAATTTCTGACCTTTTCAAACTGATGCACCCTGAAGATTCCACGTGTGTCTCTACCATGTGAACCCACTTCCTGTCGGAAGCAGGTGGAGATACCGGCGTAGCGAATGGGCAGGTCCTCAGGTTTGAGCCACTCTTCTCTCAGGAAGGCAGCAATGGGCTGCTCGGAGGTGGCGATCAGGTACTTCTCATCGATGGAGTTGTCGTCTGACTTCTCGCTGCCCTTACCGATGACCTGATCAAATCACATAAAGGGGTTGAGGGGTAAAAAAGGATTCCTTCCTCACAGCTGAGTTTCAATCCAGTCACATCCAAGGCGCCATGCTGCAGAGTTCAGCCCAAGCTAACAGGGGTGAAGAATAAAGCGGACACATTCCAAACCTTGTATAGCTCTTCGTCAAACTGGCTGAGCTGGGCGACTTCCTGCATGACCTCTTTCCTCATGAAGAAGGGCGTGTAGAGCATGGTGTAGTTCTTGCTGTGGAGGATCCTTAAGGCGTAATTGATCAGAGCCTGCTCCAGGAAAACCAACGGCCCCTATACGGGAGTGAAAAACAACTCATCAGCTGAAGGCTGCAAGTCTTCTTCTATTTGGAGGTACTGTGTTTTTGCCGGTTGTCTACTTGTTGTGTGCTTCACTGCTGTAATTATATATGTGTCTGAGCTGATGTTTGAACTCACCTTCAAAAAGTAACCTCTGCTCCCTGCCACTATGGCTCCCTTCTCCCCATCGAAGCCATCGATCATGACGACCAGGTCAACGTGGGAGTACTTCTTCTGGACGGTGCAGTCACCCCAGGTACGTTCCACCTTGTTATCTGCGTCCTATCAGGAGGAAACGGGAACACTGTCTGGCTGCCTGTTCTCAAACATGGAAATCAGCTAATTGTTTGACACCGCTGTGACCTGAAGATCACTGACCTTTCAACCACTGGTTGGACATTCATTTATTCAGTGTTTTTGTACGTCCAGGTTCTTCCATTCTTAACAGAGCCATGTATCATCACAATGACTGTGGATTCACATCTACTCCTTATTCATTCGTAAATCTGAGTCATGTAATCTACTCACACCTTCATTACAATCAGATACCCACCTCGTCATTGCTGATGGGCACAGACGGGTGCAGAAGGTTCCCGATCTCTCTCAGGGACTCAAAGCGCTCAGCCTCCAGCCTTAGCCTCTCGCTGTCAGTTTTCTCCACCGCTTCTTCCACCAACAAACGCACCTTCTTTATCTGCGTTACCGTCAGAGCCTGGCACAGACAAAACACAAACACGCAGACCAGTGAGGCGAAGCAAAAGAAAAGATAAATAAAGAGAATTCAGATTTTATTTTCCCTCAGACTAAACACGTGAATGAGACATTCTCATGTCGTAAGAGCACAGACACACATACCGATAGTGTTTCAGCGGTTAGAGATTCCAGGTTCTGAGCTTCTTCGGGCACAGACTCGTCCTCCCCAACTGGTTCCTTCCTCTGCATTCACAACACAGAAATGTCATATATTGTTAAAATGACCACTGGACACACTGCGTGATACTCCTGCTTCACATTCTTCCATACCTTCATCTTCTCCCCAATGCTCTTGCTGCAGAGGTTCTTTGCTTTGTTGAGGTTGTCGGCAGTGAAGCGGCCTGTTGCAGGGAAAATCACAGTAAGTCTGTGGATGCATCACGGGAATTAAATGGTTTTGACCCACGGTTTTAGGGTTGGGAATAGCCACAGACAGGAGCATGTCAGGATGCTGCCAGTAACAACACAGAGACAAAACCCATAAAGATAAAAGGTGTAAACAAACACTTGATCAGCTGAACAGTGCAGTGGGCGACGTGTTGATGTCACGTGACAGTGGATCAGCCAGCCACTGCGGCTTCTCCCCGGGCTGAGCTGAACCTGACAGGTTACAGGCTGGATTGCATCAGCTTTCACTTTACTCTCCGGCAACGCTAAGCTAACGCGGCTCTTAGCGTTAGCCAACACTTACTGAATAGGCGTTGTTAGCAGGCAGTCTAAACCTAACGATCGGATTCATACCACAGAGTTAATGTTATTAACTAAGTCGGAAACAACCATCCGGCTCATTAAAGTTAAATAAAAGCGCTAACATTAGCCCCGTGCTGCTGCTCTCTTCCTGGTGCTGAAACATGACGCCAAACTCCATTTAAATAAGACCCTAAATTACTGGACTAACTTACTGACTAAAGATCGCGACCTCTACAATGGTAGTTTTAAAAGGGGACAGTATAAAGGGTTGTCACTGATTAATACGGCATGAATTCAGTGCATCTTAACCGCTACATTTCGAGACTTATTGACATTTCAGCGGAGGATGGTTTCGCTAACGCGGTAGTAATTTATACAGCCACACTGCAGATTTAGAACAAAAGTACATTTACAAATTTTCCAAATTTCTGTAAAATGAATTAAAGTGTGTGTCTTCAAACCACGACGCGTCCTCTAAAGACCAGCATGATGTGTAACAGTGGGCTACAGTCAAACGCTCATTATTAAAACGGGCAGATTTTCAACGGAGTTCGGCGCGAGCTCCTCTCCGCGGTGGCTAGCGTTAGCATGGTTAGCCGCTGTGCTAGCGTCAGCTCCTGTGACAGAAACAGCGGAAGTGAAGAAGCGCTCACATTTTCTCCACTCTGCGTCTGCGGCGACCAGTTTGTCCACCAGCGTCACGTCCTTAAACCGCTTCCTCTGACACTCGCGGACGATTTCGGGGTCGCCACCTTTGTCGGTGCGGAACAGGTCCAGGTCGAGCACCATGTTTCCACGCTGTGTCCCAGACGCAGCCCCGCAGCGGTGACGTCAGCGCCGGTTCCCCGGTACGGATGTGACGTACCGTGCTGACGAAATCCAGGAAGTCTTTCACGAAGCGCTTATTGAGACGTTCTTCTTCTTTACAGGCGATGGACGAACAACACAAACACAAACTGATGTGTTTTTATTTCTGTTCACGACGGTGATTATTCCTACGCAGCCAAGTTAATATGACAATAAAGATTTCGACCAGCAGGGGGGGTTAACTAATTGGATGGAAAAAGCTTCATTAAGTTGCCAGATCGCGTCGCTCAAAATCAAAAACACCCAATCACAGTCCAATTTGTACAGTCCAATAAATTTACAGTAATCACTGTTATTTCATTATCATTATTCCTGTAAAGACCTAAAAGCAAACACACACAGTCAAAGAGATAAAAGATTGATTTAATGAAAAAGTTAGTTGCAACAGGATAAAGGGAGATTTATATAATGCATACATATCATGATAGCGTAATTATAAAAGTTGATTAAACATGATTTTCCTAGATAATTACATTCGCAAAGTATCAATTATATTTCTTAAAAATATCTCGTATACAATAAAATAAAATATACAATTAACATGTATATGTATGCATGTATACAATTTTCAATATCCACTTTCAGGTAAACTTCCTCAAACTGACTTCACTATTCCTTGATGGAATCATATGATTTTTTTATACAGTGCTAACAGTTGAATACTTCATAGTGGTGTGTTTACATGACACTGATAAAATGAACAGATAAAGCCACAGAAACAAACAGACAATGCCAAATACTTTCAGCTTTACTGACCATTGTGCAGATTAATGTGCGTTTTCTTGAATATCCTTCCTTTACATGTAACATGTAAACACAGGTTAGAGGTCACAGATCACAGCTGGCTTCTCCTGCCTGACCACATACAGAGGAAACAAGTCTTTGGTTATTATCAGCTTCTCTCTTCAGGCCGACTCTTCTCCCGCTTTACTGGGCTGAAAACTACAATTAAGTCCGATGTGAGATTCCTGCACGTTCCATATGTACTGTTTAGTCCTCCTCTTCCACAGGGTGATGTATTGTGGCTCTCATGGCCTTTCCAGCCTCATAGATGGCCCGCTGCAGCGCTGCTCCAGCTGGCAACGTGGCAAAACCTTCCTCTGAGATGTGGTTTATCTTCAGGTAACCTCCAGGCCTGTGCAGAGCCACTTCATGGAGGTGGGAGAAGAGCAACGGCAAGTCACTTGTCAGAGTGTA
Source organism: Trinectes maculatus (assembly GCA_016785345.1). NCBI lineage: Eukaryota > Metazoa > Chordata > Actinopteri > Pleuronectiformes > Achiridae > Trinectes > Trinectes maculatus. The sequence goes on along the minus strand of JAFBJQ010000399.1, from coordinate 890,043 downwards.
GCGAGACACCAGCCTCAGCTCAGTGGGGATGTCCGTCTCCTCAGAGTACTCAAAAATGGCTGCCATGTATTTGGACAGGTCCTGGCCTCTGGCTTTGGCTCGGCCCACCTCCTCTCCAATAAGTTGGACCACTGCATTGGATCTGAAGATGTTGGGTTTCAAGTCCAGCCCCCTGTTTGCCTCCTCATCTCCATCATCACCTTCTGGTTCTGGCGGCTCGTGTCTGCGGTTCAGGCCCGGAGAACAGATCACCAAGACGAAGTCGCTCTCCCGGATCTGCCGGCAGTACCAGGCCATGCTGCCCTCCTCAGCCACGCTCAGAGATTCCCACAGGTCCAGACAAACCTGCGGAGGAGAATAAGAACCACTGACAGACAACATGATAAACCAGCACAGCTAATGACAAAATGAAAAGAAACCCTGACCCAAATAAAGCCATTAAATATCACGTCCACTACCTGAGTGGCCATGTGCTGCTGTATGAAGGCCCCTAACTGCATGACGGCTTTGACGTGAGCGGGGCCATCGCAGCTGCTGTAGCAGATCAGAAGCCGAGGAGGGGCGAGCCTGCTCCTGGGTAATGATACCACCTCTTCCTGACTCCTGCTGTCCTCATAGTGTTTAATAATATCTGGATGTGAAAGAAGAAACCAGCTGACATCACACACGCTGCTGTGATGGAAAATCCAGACGTTCTTTACCTTGGATTAAACTGCACCTGGTTCAATGTCAAGTTTCTTCATTTGCAGCTGGGACCTTCTCATGGTGAGAGTAGCCAGGAGCAGCACCACTATGGCTGCAACAGCCAGACACAGTGGAAGCACCAGGGCCACGGAGGGAGAGGCCGAGGGCGTCGCGGCTCCTTCAGAGGAGGAGGAGGAGGAGCAAGGTTAAAGACAAATCAGTGACATGAACACAGACACCATGTGACACTGGAGGAAATGCACCTGTACCTTTCTGAACGTGCGTCACGTGAACACTGAACGTTTTCCTGACCGCGTCCACTTCGTTAGCTGCAATCTGTGACACGAGAAACGTCCAGTTCAGATTGACAAGATCATTTTAAACCATAAAAGTTTTTATTTTTTCAGATTTACAAGCTGTAAAGAGCTCATCACCTTCTAAAGTGAAGGTAAAGCAAACAGTGGCTTGTGTATGAAGTTGCGTGGGTAATCTCTACTTTATGTGGAGTCATTATTTTACCTCACAGGTGTAATTGGTTCCTTCTTGAAGGTCACTGAGCTGGTAGCTGTGGTGAGTTTGGTTTTTGGTGAAATTCTAAAGGAGAGAAATTAAAGGTTAACACAATTATGAAGTTCACTTTTTATTATCAGCTACTTGTGTACATAGCGCGATGAAGGGTTTGATGCACAGAGCGACAGTTCAACCACTCACAGGTTTTATGTCTGTGTACTTCTTCACTCCGTTTGCGTAACAAAGAGAGAAGTAGCTTGTGATGCCCAGGTTTGGAGGAGCCAGGTTAAAGGTCACAGTGACAACGGGCCCTTCCTGCTGGATCTCAATATGTTTGGGATACCAGTCTAGAAACAGACCATAGACATATCAACACTGACGTGATAGCTTAGGATAAGTTGACTTGGGATTGTGGGAAGTATTTTTCTCTCTCACCCTTTTTGCACTTCTCAAGACTGTTCTTCTCTGCACAGGCTGCAAACAAGAAAATGTGCATTTTACTACACCGTCACTGCTGGGTTGATCACAGTCTGAAGGCTGTGTGTGTGAAGAACAGCTTCTCAATGACAGCACATAACATATAACAGGAAGCCAACGTGAAGGTAACCATGGTAACCCAGAGGCAACAACAAACTCGTCAAGCTGCTAATCTGTGTGTGTTTGAAAGATCTTACTGCGTGTGGAGAAGATCTTGCTTCGGTAAAACCTCTCCCACTCCTCAGGCACCGGCAGAGCCATGACAGTAACAGCATACTGGGAGCCCAGGGAGAGGCCGGGGAAAGGGTCTGACTTGTACACCTACAGAATACAGCAGCAGTGTGTTTACATACAGCACTGTGCAAACCTCATCATTATCATAATCAAAGTTGAGTTAAACTCATTAATGTTGTTGTGTTTTTAATGTAGTCAGTGTGTGGCACTCTTTTCCCCAGGCGGTGCGGTGTGGTGTGTGTGTGTGTGTGTGTGTGTGTGTGTGTGTGTGTGTGTTTTGGTATGTTGAATAGAGCTGGTTATATAAATTACAGCATTTTACAGCTTTTGGATGTTGTTGGGATTGAATACTTACAGCTGCTCGCCGGGAGGACGTACTGATCTCACCCAGAATATAGTCACATGTAGCGAGTAACGTCAGGATTCTCAGAAAGCAGCTGCTCTGTGTGTGTGTGTGTGTGTGTGTGTGTGTGTACACGTACGTAGGGTCAGCCCACTGTTAACTGTTAACTCCAGCTCTCATGTGACCCTCAGAATACGCAGTACAAACAATACATTTCAGATTTTCCAATGAAACATCAAAGTGATGTGTTTGTAATAAGTGTTCATGTTGTGCACATCACCACCACCACCACCACCACCTGTCAGGAAGAGGAGGAGAAGCTCTTCCTACCCTCTGAGCGTGTGACGCAGGGAGGGAGAGGTTACGGTGGAAGAGGAACAGCTGACAGGCGACACTCAACCCTCCCAAAGCCTGGAGAGACACCTGAAAGCCTCGCAGGAAGGCGATACCTGCAGCAAACACAACATCCGCAGAGTGACACCAGGGTCGTGACCTGAACCACAGTCCATCATGCTGCATGTGTGACCCCACTGTCTCATAAACAGATGTAAACACACTGTGACGCATTCTCATGACGCAGGGCTTCTTTTCATCTCGCAGTAAGTCTCATGCACGTCAAACCCTGAGGTGATAAATTAGACTGTGGAGGGAAAACTCATGTCTGATGGGATAAATGGAAAACAAGTGGAAATGCTGAAAACAAACCAAAAACCCCAAAGCCACACTCTGTGCCCCATAACAACTTTGTCTTGAGACAGATGAGGAGCGATGTGAGTATGACGCAGTCAGTGTGTGTGTGTGTGTGTGTGTGTGTGTGCGTACCATAATGACTGGGCCTCCAGGAGACGACGATGGAGTCAGACGTGGGGTCCGGCTCATGCACGAGTTCAACCTGCACGTCGTTTGGTGCTTGGACGTAGTGCTGGCAGACCTGAGGGTCGTCTTCTCCCAGCAGCTCAAAACACGGCCACGGGATGCAACCTGAGGACACACAGACCCACACGGTGTGTCAGTGTCATCAGTGAGGTGTGTAGACATCAGAGTGCATCACACTTACTGCCAAACGCTCTGACGGAGTTCAGACCCAGAGCCTCCTTGATGTTGCGTCTGGTGATTCTGCAGTATTCACATCCCGGTCCACCCTGCAGAGAGGGAACCAGTTCACACCATCAGTCACCTCTATTTCTATTATCTCCATTCAGCTGGAACACAGGCCGTGAGATAACACTGCAGTGGAGCTGATATGACTATAAATGAATATTTACACCACCGTACACATGAAAACAGCTGAACATACATCCACACTTCAGCTGCCAAGAGAGAGAACTGGCTTATACTCAAGAATGTAAGAGAAAACATTTGGCTCACGCTTAATTAATAACAGCAACAAAGACGCGAGCAAAACGTTACTGTCACTCACGACAATCCATCATTCAATATTTTACTTTACATTTCTTCTCTTGTTTTATTTTCTCAGCACTGTGAAGGACTGTAAATCATCTGTGCAACGTCGATTTCAGGACGTTCTGCTCCCCTCCGCTGAAAAACCAGAACACATTCACTCTTTCAAAAATGTCCTGTATATGTATATATATATATATATATATACACACACACACACACACACACACACACACAGAGTCTTGATATCTCTTTATATCTCAGCAGCGTGTCTGTAAAGGCGTCGTCCACCTCTCTGATCAACACTGGAACACTGGGAACTCGCCCTGCAGGTTTACAGACCATAACTCGACAAACAGGTGGAGAAAGGAGAGAGAGAGAGAGAGAGAGAGTTCACCTGCCTCAGGCAACATTAGTGAGAAATACTGTGTGTGTGTGTATGTGTGGGTCTGTATGTGCGTGCACACGCACACATGTTGGTAGTAGCACAGTGGTAGTTAAACTGTCAGGTGAACTATTAGCAGCCTGAAAGTCTCTGGAGTTTGAACACTCAGTGGCACGCAAACTGATGATGAAAGAGCACGATCAACCTGTGCGTGCGTGTGCGTGTGTGCGTGTGTGTGTGTGTGTGTGTGTGTGTGTGTGTGTGTGTGTGTGTGGTATAAATGACAAATCCTCCTGTCACACACTCACAACAGACTTCAGCGATCAGAGAGGCAGCGACGGCTGGGATCAATATGAAAGGAGTTTCTCTCAGCAGCAGAATCAGACATGAGAGGATGAAGAGACGCTGAGGTGTCTCCATTATATTACACAACATACAAATATACAACTCTCCAGCCCAGGCTGGAAACAGACCTCTGCCTCAACCTGCACCACATTTCTGACATTGCACTGAGAGCTGAGGGCCACCAGGCCACATGATGATCATAAAGCTGCACACATGTAGAGAGAGAGACATAAACATCAGCTCTCCTCACCTCCACACACACACACACAGCAAAACCACTGTTCTTTATGTGACACACTCGTCGCCTGGGAAAAGTGGGTCTCAACAACGTGTGAACCTTGAAACGTCTGGAAATGAAAATGTCTGTGAGGCACATCTCTTCATCAGGCGGCTCCTGGCAGCCTGTCTCTACAAGACTACAGGCTCTAACCAGGTCAATCATAATTACAACTATTATTTTCTCCTTCCGCTTTTCTTTGTCATTTGCCAGAAAAAAAAAACAGAGCTCTTCTGAGATGAATTTATCTACGTCACTGTGCATTGTATTTTTTTCACCTCATAATTCAGACCATATTTGAGATGAGAGTGTGTAACCGTATAACATGAAGACATGACGAGAGAGTGACACTGCTGAGTGAATCCACTGTCTGTTAGGTTTCCCTGGAATATCACTTGAATATTCTCCATCAGATGTCAGCGCTCCTCCAGTGTACACACCAACTAAAACACTGTGAGCAAACAGACGCTGCAGGTTTTACCACACAGGAGAAGTCACCAGGACATTTCTATTGATTCTATTGCTAGAAATATCCTGGTGTTTCTAAAAACAGCCTCCCTGACATGACAATGGGGAAATGTGCGTGAATAAAATATGAAATAAACATGCTGCACAAAACCTGCTCACACACGTCAAGTCGTAAAACAACATAGGTCAAAGCATGGATGTTTGCGAGGTGTCGTACCTGCCGGATGCAGTCGAGGCGGCAGTCCTGAGGAGTGATGGCTGCAGCGGTGGAATCCCCCTGAGCCCACAGAGGCTGAACGAGAGCCACGAGCTGGAACACAACAAGAGCTGCCCTCCACATCCTGCTACAACCAGCATGACACTGTCCAACTGTGAGCCCCGCAGCCCAAACACACACTGGGAGACACACACATTCCCTCACTGGACAGGAGGGTGAAAGGAGGCGCTGATGAAAACTGATGTCAGAAGCGTCTGCGATGCTCAGCGAGCAACAGGAACCTGAGAGGAGGGACAGAGACGAAGGGGAGGGGTGTCTGGAGGCTATGGGTGGAGGTGCAGCTCCGCCAGCGCACTGAGCATGTTTTAACTGTTATGCAGCCGCACAGCAGCTCCAACGTCATTTATCACTCGCAGCGTGGGCCAAAGAAACCGTTTTCACATTCAACACAAACACACAGGCGTGAATGATGAAAATCCTTTCAGCGAGTGGCTGAAGAATTTCAACATAGGTGCCAAGTTCGGATGAGTCCGGGGAGTCGTGACCAGTGTGTTTTTATTCAGCACATATACGCACATGCACAGGTTAACACATGTGAAAGTGTTTTCACAGGAAATGGTGTATTGGCATTTCACTACAACTGGAGAAAAGTAGTATTTCAAAGACTAGAAGAAGTAAAATCACAAATTAACAGTTTATCCAAAAACGACAAAGGTGAAGAACTTTGAGATAAATATGAGGAAAAAGACGTGTGAGGAAAGGTAAGGTTTGCACCACGGATTCCACAGGTTGTAGAAACTTCAGTTTCATCTGATCTGAAAAACAGAAACAAAACACGACATTACTCCACAACAAAACACATGGTGTCGAAACTACATGAGACCCTACACTATTGGATAAAGGTGAAGAATAACAAAGCGACCTGGCTCCGGAAATGATCTATATGATGCTGTAAGATGATTCTGATGAACTGGGAAACAGGAAGTGCGGATGTTGTAGCAGGTTTGTATCACACACTCACTCGGTACATGAAAACAGGTTTAGACATCGTGTCAAATCAGTTCAACAGTTGGTGCCAAATTTAATCAAATGTTCTCTCGTAAATTCAGTGAGTTCTTGCCAGGTTCCCCTTATGAAACACAGATGTGGCAGGATGTTTATCAGCTATATAAATATGTATGTTTCCACAGGAAATATCTGAGTGGCAGGTCTCCCTTAGGAAAAGCTGCATTTCACTTTCACAGTCAAATCTCAGTGTTTAACTGTGCAAAACACAAGTACAAGTACAGTGACTGGTCGAGATGTATTGTTTTGGCTCCTCCACAGTGATGCTGATAAATCTGCCAAATAATCAATCAATGTTCCTATTTTGTTATTATTTGTCAGCACTCTGGTTCGTACAGCGAACATCTGACTCTTCGGCTGCTGGACACTGTGGAGGATTTATACATTTATAAAAAAATAATACTTAAATGACACACCCATGTCACTCTGGTGTTATACACAGTCATCAATGTGTAAGGTCTTTGTGTTAGGCCTTTGTGTGGAGTTTGTTTTATGTGGTCTTGTGCAACTCACAGTATAACTGCTGATAATTAAAACCATCTCCCCGTGGCTTGACTGGGATCGTTCAGTTACAATGGCGGATACACATCAAATTCAAATCCACTGTTCTCTTCAGTGGAACAAGCCGCTTTACTGCTGCGTTGGCAAAGCGATTCTCACCGTGTATTTGTCCCATTTCTTCTCTGGGTCATAAGGCTCCCAGCGACTCGCAGGGAAGATGTGCTTGTTCTTCTCATACCAGCTCCTCAGCACCACTTTACCTGCATGAGACTTCAGACACAGGAGCACAGGTCAGTCAACTGTAACGCTCTTTCATTGCCAGATCCGCCTGGCTGCAAAAGGGGTGAAATGGTCCTTCCTGCATCATTTCTGATTTTCTATTAGAATGATCTGTGTGTTTACTCAATTATTGTTTGCTCACTTGTTCATCTGCATTGTGTCACTGTGAGTCAAACCTGTTCTTGACAGGTGACATGTCTAAATAATGAGCTCAGTATCAAGACAAAGGTTTTTGTGACTGAAAACACCAATGGACGTGTGGTATGATTTTACACAAAAGACTGCACGCAACAACGTGAGTCCAAGTAAACAAGCTGCTGCCAAAATAATAAGTCTTCATACACGCAATGTATCAGCCAGCACCCACTTTTATCACAGCTATCACCCACTTTTATCACAGCCCTCACCTCATCTTTTTCTACAGTGGCATCGTTCACAAGTCGAATATCATCATGGACGTCAAAGCTGAAAAGAGGACCTGAAAAGAAAAGGACACGCGTGGCGATGTGTTGTTCAAAAACAGCCACATACCACTTCACAATGCAGCATCAAAAACACCACTCACCAGACTTTCCTCTGGCTTTGGTCACGATGAAGTCGTAAAAACTGTGGTGCTGAAAGAGACAAAGAGGTGAAGGTTGTCATTTTTTAACACTGTGAACATTTTATTTATGGCATCACATCAGTTTAAATAAGGAGGAGGTGGCTGAACGACGAGTGTGCGGCTCTTTGATTCTGGTCACATGCTCACGAAACACTTCAGAGTTCTTCTTCAAAGAGATGGCATGAACCGGATCAAACAAGTCAAGCAGCAGCTCAGATGAGGTTTCAATGTTTTTGCTGATGTGTCACGAACACATTAAAGCACAGCCACGCTCAGCTCAAATACCTCCACATTGCTCATAGACTCACTGAGAGGTGCGTGACACTGGTGACAAACCAACACACAAGCGCATGAGGGTGTGTCTCCTGATGAGGCAGACAGAAGCTGTTTGATGCTGCACTTTGGTATGAAAATTGATAGGTGAGATACCATGTCAGTTTTATTATTACAGGTGTATGACAAAAATGTAAGAGTGTGTGAAAGAAAATCTCACGCTCTCTCATGTGTGCACACATACAGACACGAATAAAAGGGACTTGTGCATGATGCACATCCACATCTCTCTCTTTCTGCTGCTGTGCATTAGTGCTTCTTTCTCATGTCTGAGTTATTAATACACACGTTACTTACATGTGGGATTATCAGATCCTCTTTGATGTACATCAACTGTTCGACACCAGCAGACCTGCAGAGAGGACACGTCTGTTCATTTCCAGATAGAAAACTTTATACTCATTTCTCCTCACATTTCAAATGCTGAAAAGAAAAAAAACCATCCCTCTTTATGAGTGTTTATTCACTCCTGCCTCACCTGAGCTCACTAAAGTCCTTCCTGAGGACTTCCAGAGCTTTCTGCAGGAAGTTTTGGATGGTGTTGCCCTTCTTCATCTGCAAGAGGAAACCACACAGGGATGATGTGTGAATGTGTACTGTTATGTTAGTCTACAACGAGAGCGACGTCGTCATCCTTTACCTTGACCGTCTTCCGATGTCCAGAGCCATCCCAGTAGCTGAACGTGATCTCAATCTCCTCACCTGAAGACAAAGACAGTCACTACTATTACACTGAGGGGACGGGTTCGGGTTACATGACAATCAGACAATCAGTTTTATATTATTATTGTGTTTAGCAATCTTTATTTGTCATTGTCGCAGCTCATTATACAGCAAAATTACATCGTAACACTCACTCTTTATCTTGTCCTGTTTGAGCTCCCACTCCTGCCTGAGCTCCTCTCTGAGACGATTCTCCTCCTCCTGAACAATAAAACACACAGAACGGAGTATTTGACTATGTCAGAGGACTGAGCGTGTCACATTATTAAAGTGAGACATGTACTTGTTGTTTTTTAATACAGTATAAATAGACATGTATATCCAGTTTAGCCTGGTACTTTCAAGTTTCTCCTTCAACCATTTATGTTTTTGGCAGCTTAGACAGAAATATACATTAAGTTATACTTAATAAAATAATAAATGATAATATAATATCATATTATAGCATAATAACAATAACAACGACAGCATTCATAATAATGATAATAATAATCATCATCATCATCATAAAGGTGACAATATGAAATACGCTGCCACTAGATGTCGCACTAACACCAACATCTCAGCCCAAAACAAATCAAAACCAGTTTTTCAGACTTTATGTTTGAAACAGCTGAAAAAACAAGCGTCACAGCAGCTGAGCTCACCTCTCTGTCTCGATCAGGAAGAAAACTTGTGTCCACATCCGGATTTTTCCCAAATTTCTTTTTAACTGAAACATCTACATGTCAGAATAAAAAAGTCACACATCTATTCAACAGTCTCTGATCAAACATTTTATTTCTTTCTTTTATTTGTTTTAACTGAAAAAGTCAATGTCAAAACCACAAGATGACATTTACAGAGAGGTCATGTTCAGGTCTGCAAACATGACCTCTAGGTCGGTACTCACAATCGTCCTCTTCCTCCTCATTCTCCTCTCCGTCTTCCGGGTTAAAGGATAAACAAGCTATTTTCCTCTTCTGTTCCTCCTTTCTCTTCTTCTCTTTCTGCTTCTCAAGTTTGCTGAGATCAACAAATCAACAATCAATCAACAAACTACCAACCAGACTGTGTTTTACCAGGACATGAAAAGTCGTAGAGATGCAGTTTATTTGCAAACATTTATTTGATCGACTTTGTGAAATGAGAGCTGTGCATCAAGGGAAACTCACAGCTGGAGCTCCTTGGACTGCTCCTTCTTCGCCAGCTGTTTCTCTCTCTCTTTGACCAGCGCCTCCTGCTTGGCTTTCATATCATTCAGCGTCACCAGACCTGATCACAACATAAAACCAAGATTGTCAGAAAGATGTCTGTTTACATATTTATGTTTTTTTTACACCATTGTACTTGAGTTACTTAATTTTTTACTTATACATATCATATTATATATACTATATTACTTATTACTATAATATATACTATATTTTTCATTACTATTATCTACTGTTTATTACATACTTTTTTCTGTTTATCAAATGTTTACATACTTTATGTTCTTCCATTTTTTTCTTCCACCATCACACATCTGTACAAGTCACTTCTTTTACATAAGAGCGGGGTCTTTTATCCCCATTAGAGTAACAGGTGTTTATCTGTACATTTATAGTTTTCACCCTGACACTGTGTTGTCAACGTGTAACAACCTAAACCCATCGTGTCCACTCATGGTTTCAGATATTTACCTACTGTGCTGGATTTCAGCTCTGCCTCCACAGCATCATAGTGAGCAGAGAATTTCTTATCGATGTTGGACTTGACAATGTTGTCCTGAGGAGACAGAAACAACAGGGATCAGACATAATGGGAGTGAATGTGCCCCCTTCACTGACCCTGCAGGTCGCCGGACATGAAGCTCTGCCTCAAACTGCGGCTCATTAAACAGGATGATAGACAGTGGCCTGGTAAATGTAGCTGTGTGACCCTGTGACTGACCTCCCTGTTATATACCATGTTACAGGATATTATAGATTGTTAAAGGACAAACCTCTGCGATCCTCTGTTTGAGCTGTTCGAGCTGTTCTCTCTCCTTCTCTCGTTTCTTCATCAGCTGCATGGCTCTTCCCGCTTCACTGGCAGCTCCTTTATACTGCGCCATGTTTCCTGCTTTGTTTCTAACACACACTGATGCGAAACGTAAAGACACAAAGCACAAAAAACACAAGTTTATCGCTGATTTAACCAGGCGGATTTGTTTGTCTAGCCTCCTTGCGAGTAGAGCTGCTCGGTTTATCACTACTGCCCAGCGCGTCACAACAAAGATGGCGACGACGAAGTGCATGCTGGGTAGTTGTTATGCCTTCACGTCCCTCAGGAAACTACAACTCCCGCAAAAACTACCAAACACACGTAGTGACACGTTGAGTGAACTCATGTAAAATTAAGACTTTTTCTTTGTCACATCATTTAAATACATTATGCAAACCATTGATTGGCTGTATGATTGAACTTAATAGTTTACTTCAACAAATTAGTTTCTTTATCAAAATATAACTGAATGATAATAAATGTAATCAGCAAACTCTGTGTTTATTTTCAATTTTATATGAAAATGTAAAAAAACAAAATAAAAATACTTCATGATTTTTTTTAGATTGATTTTATGAATGATTGGAACAGTTGTCTCAGATTTACATATGAAGCCACTGTAAACTCAAAAGCAATCAAGACAATCATAATAATAATAGACATAAACTGGCTTCACATATAGAAAACATATCAAAGAGAAGAACATACCCATTCAGAAGCTAAAAAAGAGACAGGATTCATGCTTTCACTCTTTCACTCACTCACTCACTGATTCAGTCTGATTTAAAATCTGTGAAAAGAACAGTACATGACATGTAAATCCGCATGGAGGCTGGTGAACAGAAAATTATTGTGAAATATGTCATTCCACATGATTCTGGCCTAAAAAAAAAAGTCACGGGCCTCATCTACATCTCCCATATCTGACTTCAGTTAAGACGCGGGTCTGGATTCAGGTCCAGGTGGTTACAGGACCCTGGACCAGAGAACCACAGCACTGACTCACTCGCTCACTCGTTCTATTTGACCTGCTGGGTTTGTTTACACTGGTGCTGCCTCATCCGTGTCCCTCAGCTGATGCCAGTCCTTGTTGGACAGTGAAATGGCAATCTGACTGCAGCAGAGGGCGAGAGACAAACAAAAGGGAGCGATGAAGACGTTCACAGCGCACATCCACAAAGACCGCAGGCACGGAAGGAAGGTGTTGCTCAGCTGGATGCAGGGCACCACAAACCTGGAGATTAGAGAGAGGGAGTGAGAGAGAATGCCTCTCTGTCAGAGACAGACAACATCTGCTTGTTCAGCAGAAAACAGTTTGGTTCCTCTGATCAGGTGAAGTGAGGCAAAGGCAGAAGTCGCCTTTATTTTTTTTACTTTATCCCAACAGATTCCGAGATTCGATTTGAGCTGAGGGTGAAATGTGAAAATGACGCAGCATACCACACGTGGAGACAAGCGAGGACGGCCAGGAAGACGCCACAGAGGAGAGCGAAGGGCACGGCGAGCAGCAAGGTGAGGCCGCGGTACGTCCAGGTTCGAGCCTTCTCAAAGCCAGAGACGCTGTAGAGCCACACCTGGTCGATACTACGTGGTGACGCGGGCTCTGCCAGCACATCACTGACCTCCACCTGTTCACACAGGAGATATGACAGTGAGAGGTCAGGTCAGAGTTGACAGCAGAGAGGAACATAGAGGAGGAACATAGATGAGACCATGATGGTTAAACTGGACCTGCAGGTGCTTGTTGA
>JAFBJQ010000399.1:852442-869942 GCA_016785345.1 Trinectes maculatus | reverse complement strand
GGAATAAAGATTCAGGAGCAGTGGGAAGAGACGCGCACACACACACACCCACACACACACCACACACACACACACACAGCACAGTCAGCGGAGGAGTGGAGAGAGGAGGCAGCAAAGAGGCCGTTCAGTTTTTCATCCCTTTCAGATAAAAGGAGGGAACAGACTGAGAGAGAGAGAGAGAGAGAGCCAGCAGCCGGCTGTGAGCATGAGCGTCCACATGAGGGCAGCAGTGTCCCCTGCGTCTGTGTGACACGCTCTTATAAAATATCTCCCTCAGAGGATGAAACAGCAGAGCAGCAACAGAATGTCTTTTTTTAAACAGTGTGTGATTGTTGTTGTTTATGATTGTTGTTGTTAGTATTTGCAGTTGTGTGTCTCCTGCGAGTGTTACCTGTATATAGGAGAGTATGCCTGAGGTGAAGAGTGTGTGGCAGAATTGGGAAACAGGTCTGGACTTCCGAACACGCACTGACCGAGCACATTGCATTCTGGGAAATATAATAAACAAAATGCGTGACGCTCTTTTGTCATGATGTTGTTGTGATGTTGTCTCATCGCTGTGTGTGTGTATGTGTGTGTGTGTGTGTGTGTCTCCTCGTCCTCTCCGCTCTCTCCATGTCTCTATTCCTCTCTCAGTCACAGCGTCTTTACGCTGCGTGTCAGTGCGTTGTTTACCTGGAGGGGTCGCTGTCCACAGCCTCGGCTGGAGGAAAGAGACGGAAAAACCAGAACAGGATTTGATTTTTCAGAAACGCTGAGCTCGGCGGTTTGGCTGATGATGATGATGCAGTGAGGTCAGACTCTACCTTTCTGTATGGCGTCATGGAGAAGGTCGTGTTTGGCTTGAAGTTTGGAGCTCAGGGAACTGCTGGTGAGGAACTCCTTCACTTTCTGACACACACACACACACACACACACACACACACACTGTGTTTATACAGGGAGTCTCTCAGGTGGACACAGAACCATCAGGCCTCCTCAGGGACTCACTGTCAAATAGTAGGTCTCTGTCTCCTGCTGATTGGCTCGACGCTTGGCGAGGGTGAGTTTAGGGGCAGCACTTCCTCCAGGGGGCTCGTGTGATAGGCTGCTGGGCAGGTCGGGGGAGGGGTTACAGTCGCTGTCACACATACTGTCCAGCAGGGCGGTGAGTGTGGCTTTGAGTGTTTTACTAATCTGAGAGAAAAAAAAAACAAACGTTCACTCGGTTAATTCTGTTCTTAGATATTTAGTCGTAGCAAAATTTTTCTTTAGGTCACGATAACGATCTGACCTCCTCGGTTTCCAGGGTAACGGCGGCGAGTCGAGATTGAAGCTGCTGGAACCTGGTCTCCAGCTCATACCTCACCTGGCTCTCCGCGCTCACCTCGCACACCTGAAATCCACAAATGCATGATGTTAAGTTGACAGGAATCTTCATGACGCGTGTCAGTGCTGCCTGGCGTCTGATGTCACAGGTACCTGGTCGCCCTCATGTGGATGGTAGCTGAATCTGAACGGGAGGCAGAAGGCGGAGTCGTGTTGCTGCAGTAACGCATCTCTGTCTCCGCCCTGGTCCAGAGACGTCACAGCCGCCTCCAGCTGCTTCAGACCCATCTCCTCTGTCTTCTGGATGCGCCACCTACTGGCCAGGTAGCACTTCATCACCCTCTCCACAGACAGATGGAAACCAAGGTCGCAACACTGCGATGGGGGATGGGAAAGGGAAGCAGGAAATGGAGGTGGGATGGAGAGAATGATGAGTTGGAGAGAAATAATTTAAATAATATTGTTTTATGAGAGAAGGAAAGAGTCGACAATCACTGAACAGTGCCGTTTCCATAAAAGCACAGTCGCACAACTCGAGCCGTGTGTTGTCTTACGTCGATGAGTGTGCTGACGTCCTGCAGGTAGTATTTGTTCATGGCTGCGTTGGCTGCTGCCAGATTCAGAAGGTAATCGTTACGAGCCTTGGTGCATTTCAGCTGGGTCTCCTGCACCCTACCATGTCTCTGCACACACACACACACACACACACACACACACACGCACACAGTGAGATGAGATAACCATCATCGTTAAAGTGCTTTAATTTGAATTTTTTACAGATAAACACAGAGTGAGAACAGGAAATGGTTTGATACGCTGCGGAAAAAAAAACACTTCAGGATTTCCTGTCATCTTCCTGTCGTTCTCTCTCTCTCTCACACACACACACACACGCACGCACGCACGCACGCACGCACGCACGCACGCACGCACGCACGCACGCACGCACGCAAACACAACCTCACCTTCTCCATTAATCTCTCCATCTTCTTGACTGAGCTCCGCCTCTGTCCTCCTGATTGGCCGGGACCCAGCTCAGCTGATTTGCCCGTGTGTCTCTCCTCCAACCGCTCGGCTTCCTTCAGCTTCCCCTCAGCGATCAGACAGTCTGTGTGGTACTGGTTGTAGGTCTTCAGGGCCTTCACCAACACACAGCACAAAGCCACGCGTCAGCACTGTGTGTGTGTGTGTGTTTCAGTGTGTGATGACGGGATGTGGGAGAATAAAAGGAAGCGCTCACCGTCTGCAGTTCAGTTGTGACCTTCAGCAACTCGTCCTGCATCTGGATTCCAACTTCTTTGCTCTGCAATGGACGAAACAAACGAGCAGTTTCTGATTGATCATTTAGCTTCTTAGAAAAACACTCGGGAAGGAAACGAGATAATAACATACTGCGATACTCATCATGAGATAATGTGCGTCTTCAGTGAAATTAACATCCTGCCGTTTTATATTTGGTGCACAGACACATTGTCAGTCACTTAAGTTCACCTGCTGTAAGTTGCTTTGGATCAAAGCGTCTGCTGATTGAATGGAATCTAATCTAACGATCAGTGCAGAAAGATGTCTCCTTATTTCTAATTCAACTTTATCACTTGTTGTGTTGTTGTGTTACTGTGATGTTCACAACACGGCTTCATGGAAATCCTGCTCATTGGATCAGATCAGGTACAAAAATCAACAGCGTGATGAAGAGACAGGTCACATGACACACACCAGCTCTCGCACTCACTCGTTTGTGCAGTCGGTGTGTGTCCTCCGTGCTGTGCGCCAGTCTCTGTGTGAGTGTGTTGCAGCAGGTGTCGCCCAGCGCCGCGTGCTCCCTGCTCTCCAGACGGGTCTGAGTCAGCAGAACCGACCAGACCTGGCACACCGACTGACCCCACTGCTCCTTCCTGGACAACAACCAATCAGATGTGGCAAATGAAAACACTTCACCGTCACACACACACACACACACACACACAGACACACACACAGACACTCTTACTTCTTGGTCTTGTGCGTGAACCTCTCGGTGAGTTTGTCGAGGGCTCGTGCGTATTCGGCCTCGATGTCGCCGCGGCGCCGCAGGAACTCGGACAGATCTGAGAGCTGCTGACCTTTGACCTCCACCTGAGAGTCCAGGATCTTTATCTGGTCTGTGAGCTGGGCCCGCAGGTCTGATCACACACACAGGGTGGTAGAACAAGCGTGAACACACTCAGACACAGTGACACAGGTTAAGCTCTCTCTCTCTCTCTCTCTCTCCCTCTCTCTCTCAGTAAAACTACGTTTGTTTGTGCGTTTGTCTTTTTTCCTTCTGTTTTCGATGAACATCTTGGTTCTGAAACACTGACCTGTGCGCGTGTGTGTGTGCGTGCGTGTGTGTGCACGCGTGTGTGTGTGTGTGTGTGTGCGTGTGTATAACCCTGTAATACAGACAAGCCCCCTGTACACACACCACAACAACAACAGCAGCCACGAGGCCTAATGCTGCACTTTGATCTGAGAAGGTGAGAATAAACATCTGTGTGTGTGTGTGTGTGTGTGTGTGTGTATGTGTGTGTCCTCCTATCAGCTCTTGTCTTTATGTCCCTGCTCTGTCCATCTCTCTCTCTCTGTCTCTGTGCTTCCCTCGCTTCCTCAGCCTCTGTGTGTGTGTGTGTGTGTGTGTGTGTGTGTGAGCACACAGCCTCAGGCTGACTGGATGTGAGGAGACAGCAGCACTAATACTCACTATAAATATAAATACACACTCACTGTACAGTACAGAGACACACACACACACACACACACACACACACACACACACACACACACACACACACAGGGTGACTTACCTTTCATCTGTGATTCATACTCAGCCAGACTTCCCTTCTCCCTCCTCAGTTTTCCGTGTGATGTCATCATCTTTCACCCTCTGACCCTCGTCTGTCACTCGGATCAAATTTCCCTGAACTCCGACTCTTCCTGTATCTTCTACTCAGGCTCAGAGGTCTTTGACCTTTCACCCTTAACCTCTTGGCGTTAGTGCTGACCGGCTGCACTCGGCAGGGACGTCTGTCCGGTCGATGTGTCCATAGAATCCCCTGTCCCTCTGTCACCAGCGCTGATCCAGAGGTGATGTGACCTGAGGGAGAGACGGGATGAGGAGAGGTTGAGTTCACTATGAGGGACAGAGGGACAGTATAAGAGACAGAGGGACAGTATGAGGGACAGTATGAGGGACAGTATGAGGGACAGAGGGACAGTATGAGGGACAGAGGGACAGTATGAGGGACAGTATGAAGGACAGAGGGACAGTATGAGGGACAGAGGGACAGTATGAGGGACAGAGGGACAGTATGAGGGACAGAGGGACAGTATGAGGGACAGTATGAGGGACAGTATGAGGGACAGAGGAGCAGAGTGATGGGGATGTGGGAGCAGGAGGATGGGGGACGGGGGATGGGAGGATGAGAGGTGATGAGTAACAGCAGTAATGAAGGACAGTCGGTGTGTTGAGGTGGTAACACTCGTAACACACAAACAAATGTGAATGAAACATTTCCACACTGATTCAACAACAAACCTGCACTTTTTGTTAAAATCATTTTTGTCTTGTTGTGGGTTAAAGACAGAGAACGTTAGGCTACACACGGTGTCAATGTCTCAACAGGTGAGTCAACATCTGCTGCTTCACTATTTCACTAATGAACGATGGGAAAGACCTGGAGACGGGCAGGAGGACATCAGGACCACTGCCTCATCCATGAAGTCAAGGTCAGGGAAAGGAGAAAGTCATGTGATATGTGTGTGTGTGTGTGTGTGTGTGTGTGTGTGTGTGTGTGTGTGTGTGTGTGTGTGTGTGTGTGTGTGTGTGTGTGTGTGTGTGCTGCAGTGTTATGATCTGAGGGGCTTTTCTCTCCATCTCTTCTTCTGAAGAGGAGGAGAACGCAGCAGTGAGCAGACGTTCTGGAGAAAACACTGTGTTTGATATGTGGATGAAATCACACGGGGAATTTCCCAAACACTGCTGGAGCCAAACCAAGCAGCAGAAACATCTCTTCCTCTTCACCGCTGCACCATGACCTCACACATGGAGACAAAACCAAACCCTGAGTGGATGTCGAGTGAGATGTCATCAGGACCCTCGGCCCCGTGACCTCACATCCTGAAGACTTCACAGAAACTTTACAATCACAGATTAACACACAAACATGTCGGTATGATGATCCACAAACATCTAAACATCTCAACACCAGCCTGACCCGTGGAGCCAGGTTTCATTTACGACACAAAGCGAGATTCTCTCTGCGAGGCAGCAACATCTGATCACATTCTTTCCACACACACACACACGGTTTCTGTCTGTCTCCTTTTCTGCTTCTGCAGCAACAACCGTCTTAACAAACAGGAAACCACAGCGTACAACGTGGCACCACAGCACTTTCACACCGCCGGGCGCCATCTGCGGAAAGTTTCCTTCTACCTGCGACGACAGAGATCAGCAGCAGCTTCATCATCGCTGCCAGATGGAACACACACACACACACACACACACAACATTACTAACATGATATAGTTTACACAAACACACACACGACATTACTAACATGATATAGTTTACACACGGAGTTCAGATTCTGGCGTGATAACAAACTGCGACGGCGGCGAGAGAGTTTACAGGTAGTGTTTGTGCACTGCATACCTGTAGGAGCTGAAAAAAAAACGATGAACAAGAAGCCACGGTTGGGCTGTGTGTGTGTGTGTGTGTGTGTGTGTGTGTGTGTGTGTGTATGTGTGTGTGTGTGTGGCTTCAGGGTCTAATGAAACCCTCAATTCAACAGCAACGTTTCCCTCACAACAACTTTGTGGTACAAGTTTTGTGCACACTACTAAAAATTACACACCACGCACAATACAATGCTGATTGAATATTATCCATGATATGAAACAGGTAAAAAAAAACACACAACTTTACACAGATGAAGTGTTACTATCAACAATTCAACTTCGACCTGACTATTACGCACATTTATTTTTAGTCCGTGACTTAAATAAATCCACTGCAGTGATTTAAGAAGCTTCTTCTGCCATGTTCTATCAGGTCACCTGATTGTAAACACATATGAGACGCTTACGGCCCCCCACAGGTCACAGGTCAAACTCTGGTACTGTAAACGCACGATGACATAAAGGTGAAATGTTCCTTTAAAGCAGCCGAGGTTCTGTGGTTTGATGCAGTGAAAACACGACGGGATCTGTTTAAAGGGGCATTTCTCTAAAACTATAAATACACACATGGAGTGGACGCAACACAACCACACTTTACGTTACACTTCCTACAGCCGGGCTGCGCTGTGACAGTATCATCCACCAGGCTTTGTCGTCACGCTGTAAACCAACAACACAAAGAGGATGCGACTGTGTCGACGGGTCTGTGCAGGCTGTTTGAGCCATTTGCTTTTCTCCAGCATAAAATAACACAACGTGAACGATCTGTCAATACTGTGGTGATGAGGGGGGGGGGGGGGGGGGGGGGGGGGGGGGGGGGGGGGGGGGGGGGGGGGGGGGGGGGGGGGGGGGGGGGTTAGGGTCCTGCTGCTCTAACATCACAGGAGCGTTGAGGTCTTTACACAGTGGCTGTAAATCACCTCACACAGTCAATGGTCGCAGGTCGCCACACAATGGCCACACAAACACCACGGTGGAATTACACGAGCGCACAACAGACACGCACAACAGACACGCACAACAGGAGCATCAACAGTGAAAATGGTGCACACATACACACGTGTTACATAACTGATGGCACAAACACGCAGGAGCTCACATCCATTTGTCCACTTTGAAAACCCGCGAGTGTAAAACCGCCAAACTATAAACACACAACACACATTCACTTTGTCACACGTCCACTGCACACAACATGCACATGCACACACACACTGACACACACTGACACACACTGACACACACTTAGACACAGATATTGAGTGGAGCCATGAGCAGCATGACAGCGGCACATACCAGACTTTGTGGTCCTCTGCTGTCTGTGTGTGTGTGTGTGTGTCTGTTCCTCAGCTCTCCTCCGCTCTTCTCATCCCTCTATCTCTGTAACACACACACACATACACACAGTGACACACATACACACAGTGACACACACACACAGAGAGAGCAGTGTGTGTCTGAATCTGACAGATTTCTCTCAGCTCACTTCACAGACACACACTCAAAAACAGCCCTCCCTCTTCCCTTTCTTCCCTCTCCTGCCAACAGCCTCTCTCTCTCTCTCTCCCTCTCTCTCGCCCTCTCTCTCTCTCTGCCTTGTGAAGCAGTGGGAAAGCCACAACCGAGGCTCCGCCCCCTGCACCCCCCACTCTCCCCTCTCCTCTGGGTGGCTATAAATACCGCTGCTGCTATGAATACACCGCCTTTCTCCCTCAGCATCCCTCGCTCACGCACTCTCTCCCTCCCTTCATCCCTCCATCCATCCCTCTCTCTCTCTCCAAACGCTTGTTCCTGATGACCTTGTATGATTCGCCCTCTCGACACTGTCACATCCTTCCTCACACACACACACACTCTGGCGAGATGCAGCCATTTTTATTCACATGCTACATGCGGTCTGTCAACACACACACACACACACACACACACACACACAGAGAGCTGGGTTTGGTGCTGTACGTCTGCTGGGCTTCCTGTCTGATGCAGCGGATGTGGTGTGCGTTGTTTTTTTCTGCCGCGCTGAGAGAGATCGACATCAGATCACAACCGGACGCCACAAATTAATTCAACCTGCATCACTGATTGTGTTAACGTCTGCTCCGGCGTGTGCATGGAGTCACGGGTGTGATGGATGCACCTGCTGCAAGAAGCTGCGAGTCCCGCGCACACACACACACACACACACACACACACACACACACACACACACACACACACACACACACACACACACACACACACTCTGCAACACAATCATCAGACATGAGGTGAAATCAATAGCATTACAACATTACAACACATCATCCCTCACCCTGACGACAAGCGTTTCATTCACCAGGCGACAACAGGACAAACACTTGAACAAAAACACACAATGAACAACATGGGTGTGAAGCCTGAACACAGCAGCAGCAGCAGCAGCAGCAGCATCATCATCGTGTGCAGCAGTGTCAGAGAGAGAGAGGTTACAAACATCTGGTGCAGGCGTGCAACGCTCACCAAGGGTGCACTCCAACAGAACCAAATCTGCACCCGCAGGCAGAGAGAGAGAGAGAGAGAGAGAGCGAGAGGGAGAGAGAGAGAGAGAGAGAGAGAGAGTGATGGAGAGAGAGATAGTGAGAGAGAGAGAGAGCATCAGAACATGAGCAGCAGAAGAATCTTTCTACCTGAATGAGCAGGTTTCTGCTCATCGTGACCCTCTGACCCTGTGGCAGCTATAAAAAACACAGCATATGCATCCACACTCACTGTATATGTTGTATACGTGTTGTATATGTGTTGTATAGATTGTGTTGTATACGTGTTGTATATGTGTTGTATAGATTGTGTTGTCTATGTGTTGTATGGACTGTGTTGTGTACGTGTTGTATAGATTGTGTTGTGTACGTGTTGTATATGTGTTGAATAGATTGTGTTGTATACGTGTTGTATATGTGTTGTATAGATTGTGTTGTATATGTGTTGTATGGGCTGTATTGTATATGAGTTGTATAGATTGTGTTGTCTATGTGTTGTATAGATTGTGTTGTGTACGTGTTGTATGGACTGTGTTGTACACATGTTGTATAGACTGTATTGTATATGTGTTGTATAGATTGTGTTGTCTATGTGTTGTATAGATTGTGTTGTGTACGTGTTGTATGGACTGTGTTGTACACATGTTGTATAGGCTGTATTGTATATGTGTTGTATATGTGTTGTATAGACTGTGTTGTATACGTGTTGTATAGATTGTGTTGTATACATGCTGTATATGTGTTGTATAGATTGTGTTGTATATGTGTTGTATAGATTGTGTTGTGTACGTGTAGAGAGAGAGAGAGAGAGAGAGAGACAGAGAGGGAGAGAGAGAGTGAGAGAGAGCATCAGAACATGAGCAGCAGAAGAATCTTTCTACCTGAATGAGCAGGTTTCTGCTCATCGTGACCCTCTGACCCTGTGGCAGCTATAAAAAAACACAGCATATGCATCCACACTCACTGTATATGTTGTATATGTGTTGTATGGACTGTGTTGTATACGTGTTGTATAGATTGTGTTGTGTACGTGTTGTATAGATTGTGTTGTATATGAGTTGTATAGATTGTATTGTATATGTGTTGTATGGACTGTGTTGTGTCATATGTCAGGTTTTGTCGTCGGTGCTGTTGTAGAGGAGTAAAGTGAGAGAAGTGCTGCAGTGTGACAGTGTGAGTTTATTTCCATGACAGGGAGACAGGAGCTGTCTGATGCACAGCAGGCGACTGTGACTCACCAGCTCACGATCAGGGAAAGACACTTTATGAGCGTGTGTGTGTGTGTGTGTGTGTGTGTGTGTGTTAGATTAAGTGTGCGAGTCAAGGGTTGTGTTACTCGTGGCCTAACTGAAAAGTACGAGTGTGTCTGAGAGGGTGTTTTCTTGTGTGTGTGCTGCGTGTGTGTGTGTGTCAGTGCTGTTTCATGTCGGTCAGTGCGAGGGCGTGTGTCAGGTCCTCAGCAGTGTGTGTGTGCGTCTTCACGGAGCAGGTCAGAGCTCTGTGCAGCTCCTCGCAGGAGACCAGGCGGAGGCGCTGCAGAGCACCGATCAGCTGAGAGCGAGCGTTGCCGATGAACGAGTGTGACAGGAAGAAGCCGAGGCCCCCCCCTCCTCGTGTGGTGTAGAGCGGGACCCGGACCATTCCCAGAACCTGCGGGGGGGGGGGGGGGGGGGGGGGGGCCAGAACCTGAGGGGGTGGGGGTGGGGGTTACAAGTGCAGTTGCATTAACTTCATGGAGACTTGCTCTGTGTCAAGCTTGATAGACATCATCATCATCATCATCACACACACACACACACACACACGCACACACACACACACACACACACACACCTCATGTCCATGGTCTGTTGCTGTGGATGCAGCCGCCCTCTCCACCTCCCTGATCTGCTCCTCCTCCAGCTTCTTCACATAGAAGTGAGTGATGAGAGGAGAAGAGGAGGATGAAGATGGAGCACGGCAGGAGAACACGTGGTCGTCCTCTGCTACAGGAATGGCCACGCCCACCTCCTCACACAGCTCCCTGCTCAGCCCCTCCTCCAGGGTCTCCTTCACTGGGTTAACAAACCTGAAGTGTGAGCGTGTGTGTGTGTGTGGGGGGGAGGGTCAAAGGTCAGGAACAGATATGACGGCAGATAAACAATGTCAGTGCAGAGATCAATCAATCAATCAGAATAATCATCACCTCACTGGATTCAAACTGAGATGCACTAACGCCCCCTACTGGAAGGGTGTTTTCATTACAATATTATTTGAGTACTGGTATTTCATGATACTTCATTATTTCACATAACAAACATCCTCTGTTGCTGGAAGTGAAACCTGCTGGCTGTAGTGTTGACTGTACTGATGGTGACGTGTGCTGAGGAAACATCTGACCCTGTGTCTGCCTGTGTCTGCCTGTCAACGGGAAAACTCCCGGAAAACTACGAAAGCAAATTCCATGAAATGTTGGGGAAGAAAAATCCCATTCAGTGTGTGAGTGGTGGAGACTGGTCCTGTGTGGAGAACACTCACCCACCAGGGAAACCCAGCAGCCCATCGAACCGCATCTGCATCTGCATGTGGGAAATGACACACACACACACACACACACACACACACACACGCACACACACAAGCCAGAGATACAAAAAACAGAAGTGTGTTATAATGCAGAAGCATTTCAATCAAAGGTGACACACACACACACACACACACACACACACACACAGAACTATTCCGGACCAGTATGATATGTCTGATGGGAATCTTCCCAAACAGCCGAGATTCCGTGTCTGAGTAGAGCATCGCGTGACAGGCGTGTGAGCAGCCTGAACACGCCAACGCCTCCATCCTCGACATCTGTCCACTCTCCATCTGCAAACACACACACACGCACACACACACACACACACACACACACACACACACACACACACACACACACTGACATCAGGTCCTGGTGCAATAACATGTAAATATCCGGATACATGAGGCTTCAGATGTGCTGAGTCAACAAACCTGACTGAAACTTGCTGACATCTTTGTTTGCTTGTGTTCAACCAGGAAGCTCAGAGGAAGAGCTCTGTGACATCACGACTCAAAAAGCTTCAGCTCCCTCTGCTGGTGTGGAGCAGGCTGGTTTGTCATGGTGTCGTTTCCTTATCAGGTATCAGTGGAAACTCAGTTGAGGAAATCTTCCCACACACATCTCTTCTTTCCTCATCAGGAATCTGACTTCAAATCTTTCAGTGTAAAATGTAAAGAGAGAAAACACACAACGGTTTCCTCGACCACGTTGGAAAGATATTTACACCAGCAGAGGGCGCTCCGGTACCAGTAAAGAGGACTATGCCTGGCAGTGGCGTTCAGCAGTTTCCATCTACACAACTTTGTCTCTCTGGTCACAAATGAAAGTCGTGTTTTCCAAGTCAGTGTGAAAAATGAATAAATGGAGAGACTGAGAGAGAGGAGTGGAGACACACATCCTTATCTCTTCCACCCAGAGGCTTGTGTGGTCACTGCTGTGTTGTGTTGTGTTGTGTTGCGTTGTGTTGTGGTCCAGGTCTTATCGTGAGGCTCCTTCCTTCCTCTTTCCACTGAATGAAGTCTCTTCTGTTTTCTACGTATTCATTCATTCATTCACAGTCTTCCTCCTCTGACTGATCACACTGATGAGTTTCAGTGTCTCAGCCTCATTAACGACCTCGTTAGTCCTGCTGGGCGACCTCATGAGGGACCACGCATACAGCTGCACGGTGTTTGACCTCAGTGATGTGAGTCACCAACACACACAAACACATAAACTGGGCTGCTCCCCTGTGATGCCAGGCTGCAGCCCGTTGCCGTGGTAACAGGAGGTTTGGCTGGCAGCCAGGTGCTGCGTGTGGAGGCCCACTGCATCGATGGCAACCTAAATATACAGCCAGCGCACAGAGGGTCACATGACTACAGAGGAAGACACTGGCTCCTACAGAGAGTGTCTCACAATATCTACCCCCCCCCCCCCACATACACACATACACACATACAGTTCATAGAAATCCAGTCCATAAGAAAACACCTGGGAACAACATCCAGCTGCATCCCCCCTCTGAACCTGTCCCAGTCTGATGCACCCAAACCTGACTCCGCCCACCAATACTGTGTTGACGCCTCATGTGTTCAGACGTGAGTTCATCAGGTGACGCGAACAAAAAAACGTTGAGTGAGTTTTTGGGGAAAATCTATCTTTGTTGTGAAGTTCACCTCGTGTGGTCGCCTCAGGGTTGATTTGGTGGGGGGAGCAGTGGGGGTGGGAGGGGCTATAAAGGGCCCACATGGTCAAACTCACGTGCACAGTGAGGCCTCAGGTCCCCGTGTCGCCCTCAGCAGGCACATGCTGGTGTCTACAGACAACGTCAGGGCCTCAGCTCTGCAACACGTGTCTGTACGTTGTCATGGAGGCGGCGGCTGCACGTAACCAAATAAAGCACACACGTCAACAACAGCAGATCTTACAAAGTACACAAACACTACACAACAGATCTTAGTTTAGCTTTTGTTTAAAGTCACTGCTTTAAGATGCTGGACTAAAGGATCCAGAAGAAACTCAAGCTGCGTTCAGGAGCATCATTTTGTGTTGTTATACACACACACACACACACACACACACACACACACACACACACACACACACATATATACATATATATGTATGAAGAGCAGCTTCATCTGTGAATGACTGAAGCTTTGTGGAGAGGAAGATCACTCGGCTCTTCAGTGTCATGGTGTTAGTTACATTTGGGACGGGGCTCTGATGAAGAGACAGAGGTCTGCGTGGGACAGGAGACCACATCACCTTCATGCTCCTCACCACAGGCCTTCAAATTCACTGTGACCCCGAGGCCTTCATGCTCCTCCAGCTCTCCCTGGGAGCCTGCATCAGCAGTAATGGGAAGTGACGGACGTTTGAAGCGGAGCTGTGAGAAGGGGACACGGTGAGGTCCTGTGTCCATACACACCACGAGACAAGACGTGTCTCTGGCCGACAACCCTCCCGCCTCTCTCTCTCTCTCTCTCTCTCTCTCTATGGCCTTTGCGGTGGTTTTCATTTTGGAGTCGGAGCAGTGGAATGTTGCCCGGCAGCCTGGCCCCGCCTCCTCCTCTGGCATTCCCATGCCGGGTCACTGTGGGAGGGATTGAACAAGTGGGGGTCACAGCCAAGGAAGTGAACTAGGAAGTTTTCACAGGAGTTGAGTGGGGTCCACATGGAGCCGGGATCCTGCTGAAGCTCCTTCACTGCAGCTCCACTCATGTTTCATTACTACGTTTATTGAAAGCATCAGGTTGTTTGTTTGCATGTAATTTATTCATAACTCTAATGTAGACGATTGAGATGTGGCAGATTAATTTGATCTTAACTTCACTGACAATGAGAAAAGTTTTTTTTTAGACTCTGTGGAAGATCATGTTTAATCTATAATACATCATCATCTGGAAACCCTGGTTTCATCTGGATCAGTGTGATGCTGCTTCATTTGGCGGTCACATTCCTTCTCGTTTAAATGTGGGGAGACAAAGCCATACATACACAAAGAGGGGGTGAACACACACACGCACACACACACACACACACACACACACACATGGGCCAGTTGCCTGTGGTGAATAGGTCTGTGTGTGGTGGTCGCGGTGATTCTGGGACCTTTCTCCTCAGGATCCTTTGTCTCTCATCCAAGAAAAGAAGCAAGTTCACAGACGCACAAAGAGAAAAAGGAGGGAAAGTGAGGGTGGACAGATTTTTTTTTTTCTTTTTTCGCCCTTTCCCCTCAACTCTTCTTTCAGTTCTGACTTCAAAGTGGAGAACGTCGGCTGCTGGAACGCCCGTCATGATTCACGCTGGACAGGTTCAGTCCAGGCTCTTCAGGCTCTTTTGTCTCGCACACGCTGCTTTGTGAATCATGGCGAGGAGATGAAAAGATGATGATACAACATGGTTTGACAGGACGGTGGCGCTAGACTGTGTGTCTGTGTGGCAGCACTTCACTTCACTTCACTTCAGTTCAGTTCAGGCCACACACTCTTTTATACTTTAAATATATCTATGCATAGTGTCCACTTACACACACACACACACACGCACACACACACACACACGCACACGCACACACAGCATCTGCTAATGCTCCATTCAGCTTTCCAAGAAACGGGACGCTCTCGGAATAGAAACATACAGAGGATGGATGTGTGTTTACATTATGGTCTGGATGGAGTGGTGTCAGTGTCTCTTATCAAATATGTTCCCATTAGCAAGTTCAGTGTGAGCCACTCGCATACTCTCACACCTACACACACACGCACACACACGCACACACACACACACACACACACACACGCGCGCGCGCGCGCACACACACACACACACACACACACATTGCCAGTATGGTGGTAAAAGGTCATTTTCTTTCTTGCTCTTGTTGCTAATGAGCTGTTGGGAGATGGGCGTCACTTCCTCTCGCGCCCATTGCGGCCTCGTCAGTCCTGGATCACTCACAGGCTGATGGCCGCTGTCGGATCCACAGCTCCACAGATGCCGGAGCTGCACAGATTCAGATCCAGCCAACGCTCTCAGATGTTTGAAATACAAATACAGCGAGTGTGAAATGCATTTAAACACAGAAAAACTAAACCCAGTAAATAAAGGGAATAATAATAAAGGGAATAAATAAATGGTCACTGAACTGAAAAACAACTGAAAACATGAACGTATTGAAATTAGCGTCTGGTTGATGCAAATGAGAAATATGAACATCATTTAAAGCCTTTTCCTTTTTCTACCTTTTCCCCTGCTTCTTTCCATCCGTCTGTGTCACTCGCCCCCATTCCCATTCCCATCTCTCTCTCTCCATCTCTCCCTGACGTTCACCCTGATCTGAAACTCAGTTCCCGCCACTTCTCTCTCCAATCTTGTTTCACGGCAGCTGGTTTTCAATAAGGGGCTTTAATGGCGGCGTTGCAGGAGTGAGGGGTGCGGGGGCGTGGGGGGGGGGGTGGCGGGGGTCACATATCGAAACATGACATAGAAAATATCATCACGTCCCAACAGCTCCCACTCATTCCCACAGGTTTACGATTCTGACACATGGACAAGATGTTTTTACACCTGACTGCACGAGATGGAGGTCCTGACATTATCTACAGGACTATACGATGGCGGCTAATAAAGCTTATTGATACAACATGGATTCATCAGTGAGCAGCTTAGTAATGGAGGACGGAGGAGTCTGCGTGAGGGGGAATCAGAGGAACTGGTTATTTACATTAGTTCCCTTCACTTCAGAGGGAAAACTGATGATGATTGTGTAAATCTGTGAGCCTGTTACACCTTCATCCCACTGCAAACACCTCTGACCTTCTGCATCCAGGAGGAGAGGAACGCAGGAGTGGAACCAGCACAGTGCATGTGTGTGTGTGTGTGTGTGTGTGTGTGTGTGTGTTGTGCGATGCAGCAGCGGAGGCGAGTGTGTGATTAGAGATCAGCCGACCACATTAACCGGTAACGATGTGCGAGTGCAGTGCTTGACCCAGACTCCCGCCTCTTCACTGGCGTCGCAGTGAGGGAAATAAATCAAAGTGGTGGAGGAGCACGCTGACAGAGCGACTGGTGGCACAACAATCACTGCCGGGGTCATGAGGGGTCAAAGGGACAAGGTCACAGGCTGAGCGGCGGAGAGATGCCGGGGGAAAGAGAGAAAATGAGCGAGAGGGGAAAAGCTGGGCCTTTTTACTCCGGAGGTCTTCAGGAAGCAGGAGGAGAGATGGAAAAGCACCAGGAGAAGCAGGAAAAGAAAAGGTGCAGTTTAACCCCCATGCCCCGTCTGAAAGGCAGCAGAGGCTGGAGGCACAGCGGGGGGTGGGGGTGGGGGTGGGGGTGGGGAGGTGACCCTGGGGACCACCTCTCTTTAGAGGGTAGTTAACACAAGAGAACTCCCCGTGTGGAGAAGCAGAGAACTGGGGAGTAAACGTGTTCTCAGTCAAATTAGCAGTAAATCTTTACAGCGGCTTTATTTACGACCGCGACCGCGTTTGCTCTTTTCTTTCTTTTACTGTTTTAACCGTATGGACGGATTGATCCACAGGGGCTAATGCTAACAACACTCTGCCAATGCTAACACTGTGAGCAGGGTAGCAGGTTCAAATGTAACACACAACTGCCGGACGTGTGTGTTTGTGATTCACTATACTATACAATACACCTGCTACATGTACAATTCATCTGAGCGTTAGCATCATCTTCCATAGACACTGTACAGAGGCCCCCAACTGACAAACCCAAAACTCCAACTGGAAGAAGAGGAGGGGAAGCGTATTCAGTTAGTTGCAATCCAACACCTCGCCACTAGATGGCACTAAAACAGACATGCTTGTCCTTCAAACTGCCAGCTCCGTAAAACCATTTGGTGGTGGTTAATAATCTGACTTTCCCTCCGCGTTACCACAGTGATCTACAGATGATTTATCTCTGTGATTCTCATTGTGCACAATTATTCACACACTCATGTGTTTCTAATAAAGAAGCCGCGCGAGGAGGCGCCGCCCCCTTTACAATAAATCCAATTACGCCATCTCAGCTGATCAAAGATAACATCTGAAACGCTGCAGATGATTCATCGTTTGTCGCGCGCCTCATTGACTTTCTCATGCATGAATTTATGACTTTGTAATTGGGCTGGAATCACCACCGCTAAGCAAATGCAAATGGGTTGTATGGGACTAAACACACACACACACATATACACACACACAGACACACACATACACATGCCTGTGTTCCTCTTGCCTGAGTGGCCTGCTAATGATGATGCTGGAGCTGCTGTGGTGGTTCTTCACACTGAGCCTGCATCAGATAGTTAAATAGTTAATCCCCCCATGTGGTAATGAGCAGAGCGAAGCAGGAAGAAAACGCACCGTGTGCTTTTCTGCATCATGTCCATGGTGGTGTGGGGGTGTAAATA
>JAFBJQ010000399.1:834591-839591 GCA_016785345.1 Trinectes maculatus | reverse complement strand
ACTGCAGATCAACAGCCACTCGTACACAACCCCTCCCTCGCTGTTCACTTTCAAACACACATGACCCGCCCCCTGTCACCCCCCCACACACACACACACACGCACACACACACACACACACACACACACACACACACACACACACACACACACACACACACACACACACACACACACACACACACACACACACAGAGTGTGACTGTGAGCTGAGACACAGAGAGAGCAACATGTTAGTTTGATATAAAACTGAAACATGTTTCTGTGCTTTACGGGGACACGGCATCGTATGGATATACAGGATGGACGTATGCAATCAATACGCACACACACACTCATATATATCTATATATGGATTATTAATGGTATGTATGCAAAGCTCTGTTTTTTTTACACTGTTGGCGCTCATGTCGGGTTTTTTTACTTCATGCAGTGAACATGTGTCAGGTCGGGTCGTGAGGCGGATGCTTTTAATAAACCTGAACATTTGCATGTGCAAATATCTCCCAGAACATCAAACATCTCTAAAGTGTCAGAGCTGGTCCTCTCAGCCTCGGGCCCCTCGGGCCCCTCAGGCCCCTCAGCAATCACACACAATCACACACTGCACATGCACACCGGGGAATAGTATCTGTGTGTGTGTGTGTGTGTGTGTTTGTGCCTCGTTGATGAATGAAAGGAGGATGAGGAACCACCAACATCATCATCATGTTCACAGAGAGGAGGGAGGGGGAGGGGCAAAGAGAGGGAGATAAACTCCCTGATGATACGAGGAGGTGGAGAAAAAAGAAACAACATTACATTTTATCTTACAGTTTTCATACTGAAGAAGAAGAAGAAGAAGAGGAAGTGAAGCTTTAACTCAACATAGCTGCAGTGAGAATGAACCTGTCATTGACCAATTACACAACTCTGCAGAGGGCTTTTAATTTGAAAAGACACAGCAGCCTGTGGCACATACACATCGTCTCATTCCATTTTCATTTCCCTACGCGCTCTGCAGCGGTCAGTTCATCCGTTCATCAGTTCATCCGTTCATCAGTTCATCCGTTCATCAGTTCATCAGTTCATCAGTTCATCCGTTCATCAGTTCATCCGTTCATCAGTTCATCCGTTCATCAGTTCACCAGTTCATCAGTTCATCCGTTCATCAGTTCATCAGTTCATCAGTTCACCAGTTCATCCGTTCATCAGTTCATCCGTTCATCAGTTCACCAGTTCATCCGTTCATCCGTTCATCAGTGGACGAGTGGATGTGAAAGCTGCCGTTTGGAAAGTGATGAAAAGCAGGAGAGTGGTGGAAAACCGAGGAGGAGGATCGAGAGAGAACAGGAGGAGGAGGAGGAGGATGGTGAAAAGCCTGGGTGAGCAATGAGAGGGGATGGGCGATGGGGGGAGGGTAGGAGGAGGAGAGGAAGATGGAGGGATGGTAAGAGTGGAGGGGGAAGGGGACGGAGAGAGAGAGGGAGGAGGGGGAGGGAAGCACTGATACAGCAGCTGCTTCTTATGGTTATAATTGCCTCAATTAGCTGATAGGGCTGCCACGGCAACAGTGTTTGAGTGGTTGCCGTGGCGACCTGCGAGCGGCGTCTTCCCCAAGGGGCGAAGCAAACGAGTGGGGGAGCGGGTGATGGTGATGATGGAGATGAAGTGAAAGGTTGTGGTGAGATAGAGGAGCGTATCAAAGGACAACGATGGAGAGAGGATGAAGGGAAGATGGCTGGTGGGGTGATGGAGGAGGAGGAGGATGGAGGAGATGATGGTGAAGATGGCTCTGTAGTGGAGCGATAGAGAGACCCAGAGAGAGAGAGAGAGAGAGAGAGAAGAGAAAAGGACGGTGGTGGAGAGGTGAGAAGCAGCACTGTGCTGTAAAAACGGTGGACGGAGTGAATGAGGGATGAGCTGATTATTATGTGACTGATAATGATGGAGGTCATGATGGAGAGCCGGAGAGAAGACGAGGTGGGTGGAGGAATGGAGAGATGGGAGGAGGCAGGAAGACGAGAGAAGACGATGGAGGTGGAATCAATCGAGGGAAACAGGAGAACTGTGATGGAAAAAGAAATGAGATGAAGAAAATGGAGAGATTGATTTGAGGTGAAAATGAGAAGAAGAGAGGAGGCCGGAGGAGAGTCAATAACACACACACACACACACACACACACACACACACACACACACAGACACACTGAGCCACAAGAGGAAAACCAGGAAGTGGCTTTAATGTAAAAGTGAGAGAGGAGGTGTGGTGGTGGAGAGACACTCACTCATTCCCTACTCCCTACTCCCTACTCCCTAGTTCCTAGTCCCTGCTCCCTACTTCCTGCTCCCTGCTCCCTGCTCCCTGCTCCCTGCTCCCTACTTCCTACTCCCTACTCCCTACTCCCTACTTCCTACTCCCTACTTCCTACTCCCTACTCCCTACTCCCTACTTCCTACTCCCTACTCCCTACTTCCTAGTTCCTAGTCCCTGCTCCCTACTTCCTGCTCCCTGCTCCCTACTCTTTACTCCCTGCTCCCTACATAGGGAAATAAATGTAGTGAACTATACAGTGAGCTCAACAGAAAAATCTTTCAGACACTACTCGTTACTCGTTACTCATTACTTGTTACTCGTTGCCGGTAATTACGTCATCGCTGTCGCACAATTAAAACGTACCACATTAATGTTGTCCGTTTACTACTGCATTTTTATTAAATTAGAGGCTTTTGATTACTGTCCTGTACTTTATATTTTCATATTTTATTCTCTTGGCTGTTTAGTAACAGAAAGTTACAGTTACAGTGTAACCTACTGGAATGTTTAATTATATGCTGTTCGTTTATTTTTCAGTGAATGTAGGAAGCCATTTAAATTGCCTTGTTTTGAAATGTGTAATAAAATAAACAATGGAGTAAACTTTGTGACTGTCGTACTGCTCCACAACTCATGAATTTGTCTCACGCCTGTCATCCAACGTCTGACAGTGAACTATACAGTGGAGGTCAACAGAAAAATCTTTCAGACACTACTCGTTACTCGTTACTCGTTACTCGTTGCCGGTAATTACATCATCGCTGTCGCACAATTAAAACGTACCACATTAATGTTGTCCGTTTACTACTGCATTTTTATTAAATTAGAGGCTTTTGATTACTGTCCTGTACTTTATATTTTCATATTTTATTCTCTTGGCTGTTTAGTAACAGAAAGTTACAGTTACAGTGTAACCTACTGGAATGTTTAATTATATGCTGTTCGTTTTACATAAAATAAACAATGGAGTAAACTTTGTGACTGTTGCACTGCTCCACAACTCATGAATTTGTCTCACGCCTGTCATCCAACAGCTGACTACGAGCAATTCACCGGAAAAAAAAAATGACTGTTATCTAGAAAACTCCCGTAGCTCTATCTTCTTTTAAAATGATGCATGATGGGAGATCTCGCTCCGGTTAGTGACCATCGGATGTTCACTACATTTCGTGGTGAATTGTGGGATACATTCAGTGCACTATACAGTGGAGGAGTGGAGGGGGTGGGGGGTGAGGGGGTGACGGGGCGGGGGGCGGGGGGTGCAGGGTGCGTGTCCCGGTTGTGAGGGGTCAGCTGGGTGTGATGGTCTAAGTGGGCGTGGCCGCGGAGAGATCTGTCACTCTCCCTGATCGGCTGGAAGATGGATGATGGTCGATGCTGCCAGACAGCAGCTGTAACGCGAGTGTGATCACAGGCTCCTCACACACACACACACACACACACACACACCACAAACTCACACACACACACACGCATACAAGATCCCCAATTTATTCATGTCAAGTGTGTATCACTTGTCACGTGTGTCTTCATATACATGTGTGTGTATTGGCTCAGTCGTCACTCATGTCGACTGAGTATATAAACATGACGTCTTTGACAACAAGTCAACACAACCTTTACACAAATATGAAAATAAAAGCTCCACCTCACAGTCATCACTTTTCACGAGCAGGAAACAAGGTGTGTATCTTTATCCCCATTTGCACAAACATCTCACACACTCAGCAGCCTCCTCCACCTGCGTCCACCTCACAGTCATCAGCCATTTGTCTTAATTCATCACACAAACACCTTCTGGCACCTTCTCTCCTGCGAGCTGCAGGAGAAAGTTCTGGAACCAGACGCCTGGCCTCCGTCTGAACATGAACCACGAGGCGCTCTTCAACCCGTTTCTGAGCATCAAGCAATGGACTTGACTGAGAAGATGATTACTCAGCAACAAACAAACGCACAAACACCAGCAGGCCAACAATGATCACTGGAGATCACAGAGACATGGAGGAGACATGGAGAAGACATGAAGAAGACATGGAGAAAACATGGAGGAGACATGGAGAAGACATGGAGAAGACATGAAGAAGACATGGAGAAGAAATGGAGAAGACATGGAGAAGACATGAAGAAGACATGGAGAAAACATGAAGAAGACATGAAGAAGACATGGAGAAGACATGGAGAAGACATGGAGAAGATATAAAGAAGACATGGAGAAAACATGAAGAAAACATGAAGAAGACATGAAGAAGACATGGAGAAGACATGGAGAAGACATGAAGAAGACATGGAGAAAACATGAAGAAGACATGAAGAAGACATGGAGAAGACATGGAGAAGACATGGAGAAGACATGAAGAAGACATGGAGAAGACATGGAGAAGTTAACATAATGTGAGAGAAAATGATTTGAGTGAATCACTAGGTGATGTTTTTACTGGGTAAATATTAAAATCACATCCATCATGACGACTGCATCATGATTCCTCCATGAAGCTGAGGAGAAGCTGAGGAGAAGCTGAGGAGATGTTGAGGAGATGCTGAGGAGAAGCTGAGGAGAAGCTGAGGAGAAGCTGAGGAGATGTTGAGGAGAAGCTGAGGAGAAGCTGAGGAGAAGCTGAGGAGAAGCTGAGGAGATGTTGAGGAGAAGCTGAGGAGAAGCCGCGATGACGTCGACCTTCACTGTTTCGCCTTCGTCTCCTATTAA
>JAFBJQ010000399.1:824591-829591 GCA_016785345.1 Trinectes maculatus | reverse complement strand
TTATCACATTAGTAGTTTTATGGTACTTTTAGACAGGGAGAAGATATTTTGTGTGTCTGTGTGTGTGTGTGTGTCTGTGTCTGTGTGTGTGTGTGTGTGTGTGTGTGTGTAGAGATCAGAAGCGGCCACACAGCATCATAATCACAGGGAAACGTTGGAACAGTGGCCACTTCACAAGTGGCTGAAATCCTTTGGTCGCCCTTCAAACAGGAAGTGCATCTCTGACCAAATAAAGAAAAGGTTTCGCTGGTTGAAACACGTTTAACCCCTCGTGTGCAGAAGTGCAGGCGGTGTTTTCTGACAACCTGGTGCTCGTGTCAGTAGCTGAGTTCCTGTGTGGTTTCACAGTCAGGGGGTTAATCTGGGTGATTGTCGGGGGCGGAGTCAGTCATCGTGCACTCATCAGGTCTGCAGGTGTCAGAATGCATTGCCACTGTGAAACGTCTCCAGCCCGTGTCCTATGGACATCGTCCAAACGCCAAGACGCGGGCCTTGCACGCCATGAACACGTCAGCCGTAAAATAACATGAGTGGCCAGAGATGGAGAGAGACGGTGGAGGACAGAGGAAGAGAGGAGGAGAGAGGGAGAGAGGAGGAGAGAGGGGAATGAACAGCAGCAGATGAGAGACAGAAAGACAAAGTCATTTAGGGACGAGGCAGAGGAGGAGAGGGAGACGCAGTGAGCGAGCGAGCGAGTGAGTGAGTGAGTGTGTTAGAAAACCACTCAGCCGTTTGAGACAGACTCAGAAAATAGATCAGAGAAACCCACAGCGAGGTTCATGTGAGGTGAATCAGGCCCAGCACAGACACAGCCTCGTCTGCTGCGGTCGCCGCTGCATCTTCTCTGAAGTCACCATCTTCTCCTTCACTTCATCATGAGTCAGTTCAGGCTCCTCTCCAATGAGGCTCCACACTGAGAGGAACTTCGCTCTGTCGCTCTGATATCTGATCATCTCTGCTCACATACACGGTTTCATGTGCAGGTTACGAAACACAGCTGCAAGAAACGTCCAGCTGTGCTCTATACGACAAAGAGGACACACACACGCACGCACACACACGCACACACACACACACACAGGGAGATGGCTCTTTCTAATCACACATATCTTTCATAAATATCTCATCATGCACTGTACAGCTCAGTAGGAGGAATGTGTCAGTCGTTTTCCAGTCAGTGGCCCTGAGGCTTTGGAAAAGTCTCCCAGGAACTCTGAGTTTCCTGCAGACGCCAGGTGTTGTAGGTTACAGAATCATCAGTTGTCTTTTTTCTCACATTCACTCGGGTCATGCGCTCGCTCTCCTGTTTACACATGGATGTATACACAGCTCATGTTTTTCTAACGAGACGAGGAAACGTGTAGGCTACGAGTCATAAGTCACCAGTTCTCATCCCTCTGTTCTCTGCTCTCGTCCTCCTGCTCATCTCCTCACTGATGCATTACAGGTGCAGCCGGCGCCACTTTCAGTCCGCCTAACATGCTGGTGGCGTGGAGAGACACTTCCAGGAAACCACCAACTGCAGGAATATTCTGAACAAGCCCCGCCCCCTTGTGTAAACACACAGACACACACACATGCAGATTCTTAAATAAACTGTATCAAGTGCAGAATGTGTACACATGGACAGGATCAATCGCTCACAGCGCCTGTGGTGCGTTGGATTCTGTGAAAGGTGGCGGGTGGGGTGGGGGTTGCGGGGTTGGTGGGGGTGGGGTCAGATAAGACTGGGCTGGGACTTCCACAGAACTCGTAGGATGCAGAGAGACGGGGGCTGATAAGCAGCTGTGAACGCAGATACACACAAACCCCTGAGGATGAGTTCACAGAGGAGGAAACAGCGACTGTTTCCAGAAACATAGTGTTTTTATCATCCGCCTCATTTTGTTGCATTGAACAACCCTCTGTCTCTGTCTCTGTCACTGTCACCGTCACCGTCACTGTCTCTGTCACCGTCACCGTCACCGTCACCGTCTCCGTCTCCGTCTCCGTCACTGTCACTGTCACCGTCACCGTCACCGTCACCGTCTCCGTCTCCGTCTCCGTCACCGTCACCGTCACCGTCACCGTCTCCGTCTCCGTCACCGTCACCGTCACCGTCACTGTCACCGTCACCGTCACCGTCTCCGTCTCCGTCTCTGTCTCTGTCTCTGTCTCTGTCTCTCTCTCTGTCTCTCTCTCTGTCTCTGTCTCTGTCACTGTCACTGTCACTGTCTCTGTCACTGTCACTGTCACTGTCACTGTCACTGTCACCGTCACTGTCACTGTCTCTGTCTCTGTCTCTGTCTCTCTCTCTGTCACTGTCACTGTCACTGTCACTGTCTCTGTCACCGTCACCGTCACTGTCACCGTCTCTGTCTCTGTCTCTGTCTCTGTCACCGTCTCTGTCTCTGTCACTGTCTCTGTCTCTGTCTCTGTCACTGTCTCTGTCACTGTCCCTGTCACTGTCCCTGTCCCTGTCCCTGTCCCTGTCCCTGTCACTGTCACTGTCCCTGTCACTGTCACTGTCTCTGTCACTGTCTCTGTCACTGTCACTGTCACCATGGTGAGTCGTCCATCAACACAGCAGCTCCTTCCCAATGAGCTGCATCATGATACAACTTGTATCTGTAATCTGACGCTTTACGGAGAAGAAGATCTCACAACAACAGAACGGTTGAGCAACACAACTGAGGGCGGACGTGTTGCTCAACGGTCACAACGAGCCACAACACAACACGGACACCACTGACAGGTGAAGTGCACAACATGTACAATCGCAGTATCACGACTGCACGCATCCTGCTAACATCACTGCATCTGCCCTGTCAGGTTTCAGACGCACAACCAGAGGGTCTCTCCTATAGCGCCACCAACAGCTCCATATTTCTCCCACTGCTGCGGCTCATGATAAAATATTTGGCCAGAACCATGAGAGAAAACCTCAGGCAGAAAAACAACACAACGTCAGATCCAATAACTTGTCGTTGTGGCACATTAGAAATATTTTATTAATTATTTGGGCGTCGCTTTGCAA
Source organism: Trinectes maculatus (assembly GCA_016785345.1). Taxonomy (NCBI): domain Eukaryota; kingdom Metazoa; phylum Chordata; class Actinopteri; order Pleuronectiformes; family Achiridae; genus Trinectes; species Trinectes maculatus. Next base: position 826,575 of record JAFBJQ010000399.1, on the reverse strand, counting down.
ACAGATTGTTTTCATTTCTCCTCAGCTGAGACAGAAATGATTATTTCACATGACGTGACAGCTGCAGACTGAAGGACATCAACGATTCACTGCAAATAAAATCATATTTAACATCAAACTTTTCACTTCAACAAAAACAAACAAGAAAATCATGATTCAAACCATACAGGAAAGAAGTTTTACTATTATTGATATGACTGTAATAACTTTTATTATCACCTCAAGCTAGTCGAGTTTAGCTTTAGTTTTATAACCTGCCTAAATTTGAATAATTATATTTACGACTCGTGCTTTTCCATTTTTGCTGCCGGAATTTCACACTTAAAGCTGCAAAATATAATTTACAAAAACAAAATGCGTCTTTTCCATGAGCATAAACAAATACCTAATATCTTAAGAACACACACACACACACACACACACACACACACACATACTGAGGTGCGTCAATACAAGTCAGTGTTCACATTCCATAACTGCAGCCTGTGGTCATGTCATCGTGCCAGAGCTGTAGCACAAATACACAACGTGTTCTGCCAACTCGCTCTGTTTGCTTCTGGATTCAACCCTGGAAAACTACTGCAGCTGCAGGTTACTACGCTACGCTATGCTAACCTCTCGTCTAGGTTGCTGGGTTCATGTAAGGCAAATTGGTGTCTCCCAGTCATTTGGCTAATGAGGAGCGAGAACACAGACGAATACGCCACCAACTGGTGGTGAACAAGCTGGAAATGAAATGATTCCCTGTTGGACAACAGCTAATATCACCTGAAGTGTCCAACACCTCAGGTAGTAGACACCTGTGTCGCACATGTTTAGCATGGGCGGCTAACCCTAACCCGGAGAACCACAACCCAACCCCCGCTTGCCCCATACTCCACGTGCACCCAGGTTAATTCAGTTTGAGGAGTATTGGATTATAAAATAAACACTCATATCCACTAATTAGGAGAATGGACGGATGGATGGATGGATGGATGGATGGATGGATGGAGGGATGGATGGATGGATGGACGGATGGATGGATGGATGGATGGATGCTGCTGCTACTGAGAAAGAACAAGTGAATAAGTATTTGAGCTGACGTTGACCTAGTTCCTGTGATGGACTTGGATTCTGCACAGGTGAGAATCCGAAACTACAGATACGACACGTCACAGTCTTTAAATAGTGCTTCAATTAGATAACAGCAATGCAGGAGGGTGTGTGTGTGTGTGTGTGAGCGACTGGTGAGGAATGTGTGTGTAGGAGTGTGTAACAGAAGACAGCGCTGAGAGAGGGAGAGAGAGGGAGAGAGGGAGTTGTTGTGCAGGTCTCAGCTCCACCTAAACAACCCAAACAATGAAAACTATGAGCCTCCAGCCCGAGGCCATCACACACACACACACACATCTTTATTTCATAACCTTTCTACTGACACCAGCAAATGTGATGTCTCACAGTGAAAGAGATATTTCCCTGTTAACAGTGTAAAACAGGAAACCACCACCAAAACACCTCAAGATCACAGATCACAGTGCCTGCAAATCGAATGTGTTTTCACACAGTAGCATCTGTGCATGTGTGCGTGCATGTGTGCATGTGTGTGTGTGTGTGTCAGAGAGAGTATGTATGAGAATTACAACTAACAATAATTGCACAAACAAAGCATTGACGGAAAAGCAGCTTAAAACCAGAGAGCGTTTCCAAATCGCACAAAAAATGCACCACACCCTCCTCTCTCTCCTCTCTTCTCACACCCCACCCTTTACACACACACACACACACACCAGGTAAGTCATTCACCTGTGTCCCTGTGGCCTTTGTTTCACTGTCATTTTCACGAGGTTGTTAATAAATATGCCTGTGAACTGAACTGGTGTTTTACTTTCACACTGTGTGACTCATAAAGTGCGACATAGGTGTGTGTGTGTGTGTGTGTGTGTGTGTGTGTGTGTGTGTGTGTGTGTGTGTGTGTGTGTGTGTGTGTGTGTGTGTGTGTGTG
>JAFBJQ010000399.1:790225-824581 GCA_016785345.1 Trinectes maculatus | reverse complement strand
GTGTGTGTGTGTGTGTGTGTGTTGGATTGAGTCACATCCTCTTTGTTTTACTGGGTTTGATGTGTGGTGGATAAAAACATGAGTCTAAAGCGGCGGGGGTCCACTTCTCTATTCCTGCTTTGTCTCAGTCATGTCTGTCTCTGTCTCTGTCTCTGCCTCTGTCTCTGTCTCTGTCTCTGCCTCTGCCTCTGTCTCTGTCTCTGTCTCTGTTTCTGTTTCTCCGTCCAACACCGCCCCCCTCGCACCTCTGCCCCCCCGGTGGAAAGTCGCAGTCCTGTTTTCCACAGAAGATGACTTTTCATTCTGCAGGTGTTTTATCATCTGCACATCTGTTTTCAGAGACCATGTTTGTCGTGGGCATTACACTCTGATCTCCAGCACACAGCAGTAACACACAATAATCATGAACATAACAGTCACTTATGTTTGCACCCTGGTTTTAATTGTGTCCTGACACTGAGACGAATGTGTGTGTGAGTTCGTTCACTGACCTTGGCCTAATAGTTAGTGACAATAGTGATAGTGGAGAAACAGCTGTTGATAAACGCATGTTTTTCTGGCCTGATGCAGATTTAACCTCGATGTTAGCGTCTGATAATAAAACCTACTTCCCCCCTCAACAGCACCGAGCACATGACTGTTGACCAAATGGAATCTCGGTTGAAAGAAATCCCCATTGACAAACTGCTTTTCCAGTTCCCTTCCCACAAATATAGAGTCACTTCCTCATTCCGCGGCGGGAGAGGGAGGCCGCTGACCCGTCTCAGCCAGACTTCTTCCCTGATGTGACGCACATCGACCCAAAAGTCCAGATTCCTTCCTGAAATCTGTCTTTTGCTTTTATTCAATAAATCGCTCAAACATAAAAATTCACATTGCACATTGTTGCTACATTAGCACGCAGGCGAAACAGGCCTAAAGTGACATGTTACTGAGTGTGCGTGTGTGCGCGAGCCTTTGAGGCCGACACACGAAAACAAACTATAATAATAAAGGATCTCACATGAACACAAACACTCGGGTAAGACAGATAAATATGTACTTTGTGCTAACGCTGATCTGACACCTCATTAAAACCAGTTAACGTCTTCGCGTTGTGGCTGATCGGTGTTTATTTATATATTTGTACATAAAGTGAGTCTGTTTTCATATGAAGGACAAACGGTCTGAGTGAGAAAGTTGTCATCATGGATGCAGATATTCTGCAGTGTGTGTGTGTGTGTGTTTGTGTGTGCGCGTTGGTGCTGTCATTACATGATTGCCATTAAAGTAATTGTTGGAAAAGCATCATTAATTGATGAGTTGCACAAGCGACCCGATTCCCAGGTTGTGTAACGAGCTCAGCGGGGCTCCACACAGCTCCTGCACAGACCAGCATGGAGCCATTGTCCTGCAAACTGTCTCTGACTGTCCCACGTTGTTGTTGCCGTGACAATAGGTCACATTCCAGCCCTGCTGGCTCCTATAGCTGCAGCGCCGCTAATGTATCTGCACGGCTGAACATGAAGTGCGACTACTTTCTATGTGTACACATCCATGTGTGTGTGTGTGGGTGCATTTTTCATTTCTTTATGTTTTGCGCTGGCCTCTGTATGTGTGTGTGTGTGTGTGTGTGTCTGCGTGTGTGGCCTGACCACGCCGTCACTGGAGGAGACGCACATGGTTGAACTCAGCCTCGATGACATCGTTATGGCTCCACACGGCGAAGCTGCTTCATCTGCTGCCATGCCGCTCGGCCTCCATCGACCGCCCACCTCGCCGAGAGAGAGAGAGAGAGAGAGAGAGAGAGAGAGAGAGAGAGAGAGGGAAAAACAACAGGGACATATTACAGGAAGAGCTGCCGGAGGAGAGAAGAGAAGGCTGCAATTCAAAAAGATGTGGAACCTCAAAAGCAGGAAGCTTTGATCTAAAGGTGCAGTTAGTAAAGTTTTACTCATCAATAATGATCCAGGAGACAGAAGACTCAGTGAAGAACCAACCTTCTTGCATTTATGAGTTTCATCTTCTTCTACCGCTTACTCCTGTTAAGGGTCGCGGGGGGAGCTGGAGCCGATCCCAGCTGACATCGGGCGAGAGGCAGGGTACACCCTGGACAGGTCGCCAGTCCATCGCAGGGCCAACACAGAATACATAAACAGACAAGCAACCATTCACACTCACATGCACACCTATGGACAATTTAGAGAGTGGCCAATTAACCTAACCCCCACAATGCATGTTTTTGGGCGGTGGGAGGAAGCCGGAGTACCCGGAGAGAACCCACGCAGACACGGAGAGAACATGCAAACTCCACACAGAAAGATCCCCCGAACCGAGATTCGAACCAGGGACCTTCTTGCTGTGAGGCACGAGCGCTACCCACTGCGCCACCGTGCTGCCCGCATCCTCCTGTCCTCCTGCAGGGTCTTATCCAGCTCTTATGTCCACGCGTGTCTCTGGTTTATTCCACTCACAGTGAGAAATGGACTCATTGTCCTGCACAGTTTAGGCTGCGCATCAAGACTTCCACTGTTATGGAGAACAATCAGACTCTCATCAAGGTTAAAGTGACACAAGAGAGAGAGAGACAGAGTGACAGTGTGTGTGTGTGTGTGTGTGTGTGTGTGTGTGTGTGTGTGTGTGTGTGTGTGTGTGCGTGCGTGTGTGTGTGTGTGTGTGTGTGTGTGTGTGTGTGGAGTGCTTCCTGCAGGATTTGCTGGAGAGGTGTGTGAAGTGTGACAACAGGACTTGTGGAGTGCACTCAGCAGGGTTAATGCTAACAGATGGTCAGTGAAGTGTCGACTGGCTGCTTCACTCTCTGTTTCCACAAAACATTAAACACACACACACACACACGGTGACGCGTGTGACTCCTCACACGCCTTTAGAATGTAATTAATGGTTCTAATTATAAATTTGTTTGTTTGTCATTATTCTTTTAAAGAGACATTCCGAATAGTACGGCTGCGTAATCCTACCACGTCATGCTGATGATACTTGTAAACAAACTTTACATGTACAAATAGGATCTGCATTTCAGCTGACTGAAGTAACACAACCAGACAGATGAGGCGCTCCGGGGCCTGACGCTGTGAGAGCAGGCTGAACCAGGAGGAGGTTATTTCACTGGCTGAGAGTTACAAGGGTTCGAGCCAATGGCGCCGCCTCCACCTGCCTGTGCAGGATTCCTTCCACAGACACTGACATGACAACGCATGACTAACAGCACAGGGAAATGCGTGGAATCCGACTGAGCCGTACCTGTGAGGAGGCAGGAAGTGGAGCGCCTGGACACGTCTGCAGACTGAAGCTCATTCACTCCTCACCTGCAGGAAACGTTCAAGCACAGCAGAGTGTTCACGGTCAGTCTGTGGCTGTCTGCGTCTACTGCAGAAGACGAGGTCTGCGGGCAGCACGGCTGTGTTTTCACTGTGGCCTGAGGGAACATAAATGATGTCATGTTGTCATGAACAGTGATGGAGGCCCTGATGCTGCAGTCCTCCAGCCTGCTGCAGGACTGCAGGGCTGCTGGACTACGGGACTGCGGGACTGCAGGACTGCAGGACTGCAGGGCTGCAGGACTGCGGGACTGCAGGACTGCGGGACTGCGGGACTGCAGGACTGCGGGACTGCGGGACAGGCCAAAGAGGAGACAGGACATGACGTTCAGAGAGATGACATGTGCATGAATGAGAGGGGCACTGACGCAGGTCAGAACCAGGGGGAGTGGCGGCGATTAAGCTTGTTGTTAAAGTCCGAGGAGCTTTAACATGTAAATGTGTTGTGTCAGCAGGTGACGTCCGTCGCTGTCTCGGGTTGCGTGGCGTGATGCTGCTCTGTGACGCTGCTCTGTGACGCCTGTGTTTGTTTAGTGTGGCTGAGCCGGAGGCTGCATGATTTTCAACTGTGTCGGTCGATCACTCTATGATTTTACATTATACACTCATTCTTTTCCTTGTGTCTTCAGCTGCCCCCCCAACACACACACACACACACACACACACATACACACACACACACACTCCCTGTTTGCTGAGTCGTAGAGTCATTCTCCCAGGTAAGTAAACAGGACTCTCCCGTACGTCCAGTGTTGATCCACCAGGCCCTCAACTCGCCGCTGACGTCAGGAGCGGGGAATGTAAACAGAGGCTGCGACCGCAGGCCGCGCCTCTCCCACGTTCCCCTGCACATCAATGGCCAGTGTTTATGTTCGGCCTCCTCGCTCACAAGCGCTTATGACGGTGTGTCAGGAGCGTGAGAGGAAAGTTACACAGGCGTGTGTGTTGTTCAGACTCACCGACCGAGGAGGGGAGGGCAGGGGAGGGGGGGGACAGTGTGAGCTCATCAGGCCGTCGTCTGTGGGAGAGAGAGACGATCAAAATATAACAAAGCACATCAATTAATGATTTACATAACTATGCATCACTTATGTTCTGATGATGTTATGATCTGTTGACCGTGTACAAGTGTTTCCTCCATAGCACTGAGTGTGTCTGAGAAAAACACAAAAGCTTCCCTTTATAAACTGCGTCCTCAGCAGTTTGTCCACAGAACAGCAGATGCTGTGATCTGTGAGGACGGAATGTCCCATAAGGCCAAAACTAATTAGGAAGAGATGATGGTTTATACCAGTCCCGGTTATTTCCATCCAGTTTCATCAAAGAGGGGTAAAAAAAAAGAGAGAGAGATAGTGATCACATGGGGAGATTGTAGGGTACGTGTCATCCTGCACCGCCATGGAGACAGGAAGTAATCAGAGAGAGGAGAGATAACGGGAAGGTGAGGAGCAATGGAATTTTGCTCTGCATTCCCAACATTCCCACCAGGGACAGTACGATCAGACTCCATGTGCACCCCCCCCCAACACACACTCACATACACACACACACACACACACTCACACACAGACACACACACACACACACACACACACATACAGACACACAGGTTGTGGTGGGTGAATTCCAGCAGAGCGATGGTTGAGTCCAGAGCCTTTCAAAGGTTAATCCAGTCATCAGTGAGGAGAAAGGGAGAGAGGAGGAACACAAAGTTCCCCTCTTCTTCACTGAGGAGAAGAAGAATAGAAGAACAGACTCATGATTTACATTGTAACGAGTAACGTGTAATGTAAACGAAGAGAGAATCACTGAATATTCAACAGCTCTCAGTGTGAATGATCATGAATAAGTCTCAGCTCAGACTCTATTTACTTTCCTTTAGTCTCGCTAACGCTAAATGATAACGCAAAGAAACCATCACATACAGTGTGAAGTCAAACACACAAACCCAACTCTAGACTTTCCCCCCCATCATGTCATATCACTAGTGTAACCATGACAACTGAGAGTCAACCACGAGTCATGTAATCACCCTCAGAGGGAAACATGACGAGTCTGTACATCAATGGCCAGTGTTTATGTTCGGCCTCCTCGCTCACAAGCGCTTATGACGGTGTGTCAGGAGCGTGAGAGGAAAGTTACACAGGCGTGTGTGTTGTTCAGACTCACCGACCGAGGAGGGGAGGGCAGGGGAGGGGGGGGGCAGTGTGAGCTCATCAGGCCGTCGTCTGTGGGAGAGAGAGACGATCAAAATATAACAAAGCACATCAATTAATGATTTACATAACTATGCATCACTTATGTTCTGATGATGTTATGATCTGTTGACCGTGTACAAGTGTTTCCTCCATAGCACTGAGTGTGTCTGAGAAAAACACAAAAGCTTCCCTTTATAAACTGCGTCCTCAGCAGTTTGTCCACAGAACAGCAGATGCTGTGATCTGTGAGGACGGAATGTCCCATAAGGCCAAAACTAATTAGGAAGAGATGATGGTTTATACCAGTCCCGGTTATTTCCATCCAGTTTCATCAAAGAGGGGTAAAAAAAAAGAGAGAGAGATAGTGATCACATGGGGAGATTGTAGGGTACGTGTCATCCTGCACCGCCATGGAGACAGGAAGTAATCAGAGAGAGGAGAGATAACGGGAAGGTGAGGAGCAATGGAATTTTGCTCTGCATTCCCAACATTCCCACCAGGGACAGTACGACCAGACTCCATGTGCCCCCCCCCCCCCCAACACACACGCACAGACACACACACACACACACACACACACACACACACACACAGGTTGTGGTGGGTGAATTCCAGCAGAACGATGGTTGAGTCTAGAACCTTTCAAAGGTTAATCCAGTCATCAGTGAGGAGAAAGGGAGAGAGGAGGAACACAAAGTTCCCCTCTTCTTCACTGAGAAGAAGAAGAATAGAAGAATAGACTCATGATTTACATTGTAACGAGTAACATGCAATGTAAACGAAGAGAGAATCACTGAATATTCAACAGCTCTCAGTGTGAATGATCATGAATAAGTCTCAGCTCAGACTCTATTTACTTTCCTTTAGTCTCGCTAACGCTAAATGATAACGCAAAGAAACCATCACATACAGTGTGAAGTCAAACACACAAACCCAACTCTAGACTTTTCCCCCCCATCATGTCATATCACTAGTGTAACCATGACAACTGAGAGTCAACCAGGAGTCATGTAATCACCCTCAGAGGGAAACATGACGAGTCTGTACGAATGGGAAAATCCTACCACACTTATTTTCAGACCGGCAGACAAACACCAGCTGACTTTGGTTTAGTTCTATTCAGGACCATTACCCATTACCATCATTAACCAGAGAATAATATGGCTGTGAGCCTGTGAGGTCTTTTTTGCCAAAGGCTACACACACATATATATATATATGTGTGTGTGTGTGTGGGTGTGTGTGTGTGTGTGTATGAATAATGGAAGAGGGGCTGCTTCCACACAGTGGATAAAGTATTTGATGTAATGGTTCAACAAAAAACATCAGTTTACTTTAAAACAAACATGGATGAAACGGCAGCTGAGTGCTGTTTGAGTTCAGTGGGTTCGAGCAGCAGCGGCGGCGGCGGCGGCGGCGGCGGCGGTGGCGGCGGCGTATGGGAACATAATCACATCCCTCTCAGCCTCTTACAACCTGCTCTGCTATAACAATCAACAGGGGGAAATATCATCACCACTTCCTGAAGCGGGGTTTCCCAGGGAAGCAGCTTTGAATATTTTCTGTCCATGACATCACCGGTAGACATGTTGTGATGGAGCTGGAGGAGCGGGAGAAGCTGGTGGGAAAACCCCCTCCGCCATCACGCCAACAACAATAACAGCCCGGGCCACAATGCAAATCGACTGTAAACAGTGTGTGTGTGTGTAGGGGGGAGGGGTGTGTGTGAGTGTGTGAAAGTGGGTTTGGCGGGTGGTGGTGGTGGTGGTGGTGGGGGGGGTTCTAAATAGACTGGTGTCAAACTTTAAATGGCAAGAAAATAGCATGTGTGGCAGAGTGAGAGGGATTTTTCTGACATTCCTCAGCTTCCCCGTGCCGATGTGAGATGTTGTGTTGATGTTGTGTTGATGTTGTGTTGATGTGTGTTGATGTGTGTGTGCTGACGACAGTGTAACCAGCCCCTCAGGTGCAGTTTCTCACGTGAATAACTAACACATTCACACTGAGCTCTAATGAGAAACGACCAGCTGATGCCAAACGGGAAGAAAGGACAGAGGGGGAAAGCCCCTCTTCCATCCCTGTGGGAAGTTTCAGTTCTTCCGGCTGCCAGCATTCTTCAGCAACGACTGGCAACAGTGTCACTGCTCTGTTTGTGTGACGATACTTTAATACGCTGCTGCTTTCTGTTTCCCACGTGGATAAATGTGGACAGCCCCACTGACAACACCCGCCCCCCCCCCCCCCCGCCCCCCGTTCGCCCTCCGTGGGAAGATGACACCACAAGCGGCCTACTTCCTGCTTCAGCACATTCCTCACCGTGTCTTATCAGTGAATCAAAGCCATGCAGCTTCATCATCCTCCAGCCACCATGTCCAATTACATATGTCCACCATACAGCAAACGTCACTGGTGGTGACGCTGCGAACACGCTCTCGTTATAAAGAGGGACTGGAGGTGGGCGTGGTCACAGCGTTCCTATTATTGTAAACACCAGCCCTTCTTTTACACACGTTAAACCCACAACCACAACAACAGCCATAAATAACCCCCCCCCCCCCCCCCCCCCCCCCCCCCCCCCCCCCACGGCCCCTGAGTAGCCAAATCCCTAATTGAGACAAGTGGGGATAATTTCTTGGAAGAACAGTCTGAGTGGCGCTGGACAGGTATGCCACTAACCTCTGACCTCTGCCGGGCCTGTGCTGACATGAAAGTTGACCTGCGCTGACCTTTGGGTGATTCAACAGAACCTCTGTGGTGCTTTCTCACATCGAGCTGCCTTTGATGTCCACTGGAGCCTTTTCCCATGGCCCTGCCAGGCCAGAGGGGGCGGGGCCTACCTGAGGAGGGGTCAGGCCACACCGGAGGTTAACCACCGCACAGCTATTCCCTCTTCCCTAAAGACACCTCTAAAAATAACTCCCCCATCCCATCCCACCCCAACACACACACACACACACACACACACACACACACTGCTCTGGCTCCTTATTTGGGAAGAGTTTAAAAGCCTCTGCAGCTAATTTGGATTCGTGACAGATAATGTTTCAGCGTTTACTTGTGTGTATGTATATTTGTGTATATGTGTGTGTATATGTGTGTGTGTGTGTGTGTTATGAATGCATCAGCTGGGGCAGATGCTTCCAGGTCCGGTGTCCTCAGAGGAGGCAGCTGCCGACCACAACCTTCTCCACAGACACTTTGGGGCAGTGAGGTCAGTGTTTACAGGGTCGATGACGTAACAGTCGCCCGATAGGTGAAAACACACAGCGACATCAGCTCTGATGTGTGTGTGTGTGTGTGTGTGTGTGTGTGTGTGTGTGTGTGAAACTGCATTTCATTCTCGGATCAAATTCCTGAAAACCAAATTCAAATGTGTCATGTGATAACCTCAGTGTTCCTGCACTCGTGTCTGGCAACGACATCAACATGGTTGACTCAGGCTTTGTTTGTCTGGGAGGAGGAGGAGGAGGAGCTGCAGGGCAGCATTACTACCCTCCTCTAATGATGGGGTAATCTCTGTCAGTCAGTGTCAAACACACACACACACACACACACACACACACACACACACACACACACAGCACCACCAGGCACCTGGCTTCACTCCGTCTCTGCTCGTCATACATGCAGGACGACAGGTCGTCAGTGAGGAGCATTCACACCACTTCCACAGGATGATCCTTAATGGTGTCTTTTATTCCGCAGCCGTTCCACACACATAAAACCTCCATCATAACCAGTGCATCCTGTTTCCTGCCCTTTCTGTCCAAATCGGAGTGGCGTCTCTCCACGTGTGCATTCCACTAATGCCTGTATTGTATGGAATCTAATTGCTGTAAAATGTAAATGGGTCATTCAACAGCGGTGCATACTTGATGTGAATTGCTGTCATTACAGCAGAGGTTTTATGCCAGGCCATAGGCTCATCACACAGACATCACTCAGCAGTCATAACAGAAAAACATCAATTATCCTTTCGGGGGGTGGGGTGGGGGTGAGGGGGGGTGGTATTTCCACATCTGCAGTGGCTCGGGGGGTGGGGTGGGGGGGGGTATTTCCACATCTGCAGCGGCGAGCTGTACAGTCATAAACGACACGGCGTCTTTGAAGATTTCCTCCAACCGGCTCCAGCACTCACTGCACGATAATTAAACGTCTGCTTTCAAACAGAATAGCGAGTGTTATGAATTTATAGGTTTGCCCTGAGAAACTCCAGCCACAGCATTCAAATCAAACACACACACACACACACACACACACTCCAGCATGACTTTTCTTTGCAGAGCGGCAGCAGTTGGGAGCTGAGGACAGCTGGGGAGGTGATTGGCTGATCACCATGACTGATGGATGAAGAAGTGTTTTGACAGCAGACCAGAGGCTGGAACCTCTCAGTCCTGCAGACGTTGCTACCGTTTGGGGTCACATGGGGAGAAGGTGGACTGTGTCCAAAGGAGAAAAGGTGGAGATGTGTTGTGATGTGTTTGTGATGCAGGGTGGAGATGGACTCACAGGTCAAAGAAAGTGTCGAGCAGATTAGAGATGTTGCAGAAAAAGGAAACAAAGTATCACAATAAGGTGGAACACGTCACAGTTTATTCCACACTCACTTTTATCTTCTTATAATTAACTCAGATGTTCAGTTTGAAAAACGGATTTACGCTTGTTGTAAATGGAATGATACTCTCGGTGGAGCATCAGGAAACATTCTGTCGAATTTTCTCTTTCGGACATTTGGTTCCAGTGAATCGTTCACATCCTGCGTGGAGAACACAGAATTAGATGTTGTGAAAGCTTCCTGTGTGCAGTGTTTCTATTTATCTGGAAAGAGGAAGTCATTCATAAAGCTATTATGTAAGCCAAACCCTGGTTTCTCTTGTGGCCACGCAGGACTGATATGGAAATGAACGCAGGGTGAGCGGGTACAGGTGAATGTGTGTGATGTCCCCTGACATTAGAATAAATGAAATATGTCTGAGGAGTTAGGACCTGTTGCTGTCTCCTCAGGGGACAGAAAGTGAAACTGGACCAGAGATTGGACCGAGCAGCTGGCTCCAAAAGGAGCCGAGCTGACAGATGGCCTCATGTGGTCTGTCACCTGAGCCCTGCTGATGGTGCAGCCCCAGAGAGATGCCCTCACTGGTGGCATTTCACCCGCCTGCGGTCACTGTCACAACCACGGCGCCGGACCGCTCCGTTTCCACACACTTCTCCAAACGCTCACACAACACTCACACTGCGGACCTGTCAGCTCACTGGGTAGACTACAATTACTACTATACATACATACATAAATACATACATACATACATACAAATATGTGTGTGTGTGTATATAAGTCTGACACCTGGACAAATACTTTCCAGTGTGTCGATTAGTGGTTAATACTCAGGAGCCATGTCGCCTGCGACCTGATTTGCATACTGTCAGAGGAATTACAGGAATCTGCCCCGAGCTGAACACATCTCTGCTCCGGACTGACCCGAGATCAGTTTACAGATCGTCCCCCGAGTCTTTCCTGTCAGTCTCATCACACTGTCCCACGCAGGACGGCTGGGCGTTCAGATAAATGCTACTTTAAAAAAAAAGACATAAAAATAAAATGAACTTGTTTTCATTTTGGTTCTAACAGGAAGCTCTTTTTATTTCCTTCCGCTTGATCCTCAGGAATAAAACATGTTGGATTCAAACATGTGACATTTTCCCAAAGAAAACAAACAATTCAAACAATAACAGGCGCGGGAGGGGGAGGACGGGGGGGGGGTCAGAGAGGGGAGGGGTGAATGGAGTCTCTTTATCTCCATGGTCCCACATCCTGTGAAACGGCTGCGAACGCGGCCACCCAGCCTGAAAGAATGAGTGGAATGCGGCCATTCTCCACAGTCAGTTTCAGACATGTTGTCAGTCACGAAGAGCACAGACCCAGACCCGGACCCGGACCACAGACCCGGACCCGGACTGAACCACAGACCCGGACCCGGACTGAACCACAGATCTGGACTGAACGTCCGGGTTGATGGTGGATGAGGTCTCAGGGCGGATGGACCCAGAGGAAAGGAGATGAGGAGAGGAAACACTTTAATGACATTTATTAAAGTTCATAAACACTGCTCTGTTCTGCTCCTGATTGTTGCTTTGATCCTTTGATGTCCCCGCTTTTGGCGCGTTCGGATTCCCGCCACGTCTGTGTCTGTGTCTGTGGCGGGGCGGTGACGAGGCTCCACGTTTTTTTTTTCCTTTGGTGATTGACGTGTGTTTGGAACGCGCTCCTTTCTTCTCATTGGCTGGGGGGGATGAAAGAGGCGGAGAACGAGACAGAAACAGGCGCGCGTCGCCCCGCCCTCTTACTACTGCCTTATAAGTGCCCTTCCCCCGCGCTGGGCGTCTTGGAGCCGGTGTGCGGTGTCGGCTGTTCCCGTGTCTCAGTCCCTCTGCGTCCACATCCGTCTGAGCCGACTGTTTACAACACCGCGTGGTTCCGCCTCAGTGTTCGGGTTTGTCAGTTCCGCCTTAAGCCGGGACGACGTCTTCTGTTTGCTTCTATTTATCCCGGATATCGAGCGTTTGTTTCCCGCTGTGCCGATGCCCGGATCCCGCGCGCGACCTGGACTCTAAGCGGAATACAAATCACCAGGACGGAAAAATAATACCGGAAGCGGACGCGTCTCGAGCCCGTAGTGGACACCCTGTGAGGAATGCTGCTGTCCAAGCTCAATTCCCTGGCCCACATCTCCACCGTGGACATGCCGGCGAAGATCCAGCTGCAGGTCCACCAAGGTGAGCCGCCCGCCCCGCTGCCCCGCGCCGCGCTGTCCCGGCGGCTGCTCCCCGCCGGGGCTCAGTACGGCGGCGCGTCCGGGACATTTTTACCCAGCTCCCTTGTGTTGTTGTGCCGCGTTAATTCTCCGTTCGTGTGTCCGCGTTGCTTACCCGTTGTGTTTGCGTTGCAGTGAAGGAGAAGGAGCCGTTTGAGAAGCTGTACCAGGTCGGCCCGGTGCTGGGCAGCGGCGGCTTCGGCACCGTGTACTCCGGCACGCGGACGTCGGACGGAGCTCCGGTGAGTTTGTTGACATGAGGCGGCGCGTTGGTGCAGTAAAGAGCCGCTGTTTGGTCCGAGTCTGACGGCGTCTGTGTTTTGGTTCTTACAGGTCGCTGTCAAACACGTCGCCAAGGACCGAGTGACCGAGTGGGGGGAGCTGGTAAGACAACATATGTCGACACACTCACTCACTACACACTGTGTGTGTATGTATATGTGTGTGTATATGTACATAATATATGTTTATGTTAGTGATAGTAACATGGCGGCGCTTTGTTTTGATTCGCTTCCAGCCGAACGGTCTCCGGGTCCCGATGGAGATCGTGCTGCTGAAAAAGGTCGGCACCGGGTTCCGGGGCGTCATCAAGATGCTGGACTGGTTCGAGCGCGCGGACAGCTTCATCATCGTGATGGAGAGGCCCGAGAACGTCAAGGACCTGTTCGACTTCATCACGGAGAAGGGGGCGCTGCCGGAGGAGCTGGCCCGCAGCTTCTTCCGCCAGGTGCTGGAGGCCGTGCGCCACTGCCACAGCTGCGGGGTGGTGCACCGGGACATCAAGGACGAGAACATCCTGATCGACCTCCGCACCGCGGAGATGAAGCTCATCGACTTCGGCTCCGGGGCCCTGCTGAAGGACACCATCTACACGGACTTTGACGGTGAGTCGAGTTGCGGTTGTGTTTTTAACGAGGCATCGCTCGGTGTTGTATTTACGTGTATATGTGCGCGTGTGTACACACACACACACACACACCCAAGCATACACAAGTAACAGATTGGCTCTGCTTTGGCGCCCCCCATCGGAAGGAAGCCGTATTTTTACAACTCAAAGTTTGTAAACAAAGTCACATGTCTACTCCCTCCTCCCACGCACACACACTTCTCTATCTCTCTCTCACACGCACACATACATGAACACAAACACACCCCGCCCCTCACGCCCCCTGGCACCTGAGTCCAGATAACAACCTGAGAGTTAATCATTGATCAACCAATACTAATACACTCAATGTGACAAACGCAGCAAACTGCAACCATTCAACAGTGTAACATTACAGTTGTTTAACTTATTTCCTCCCATGTGACAGGAACCAGAGTGTACAGCCCACCAGAGTGGATCAAATACCACCGCTATCACGGGCGCTCTGCCACGGTGTGGTCCCTGGGCATCCTGCTGTATGATATGGTGTGTGGGGACATCCCATTCGAACACGACGAGGAGATCATAAGAGGACAAGTCCTTTTCCGGAGGAGGATCTCCACAGGTAAATTCACACTCCAGAACCTGTTCCACTCCTCTGTTCAGACGTATGTCATGTTGCCTGAGACTTAATATATGTCCTCCTCCTCCTCCCTCCAGAGTGTCAGCAGCTGATCAAGTGGTGTCTGTCTCTGCGGCCAGCAGACCGCCCGTCCTTTGAGGACATTATCAACCACTCGTGGATGCAGAGCACATCCTCCCCCGTCGTTGCCTCCACGTTGCAGGCAGAGAAGACGAGCACAGAGATCAGGTTGCACAGCATCAACCACGAGCCCGCAGCCTTCACACCCTCCACTGTGGCCGTGGCTCGGTGATGAAGGCTAACAGCTCTCTCTGGTCCAAACTGGACTCCAGTGACACTAGACACTCTTACTAAAGGTCTAACAGAACAGACTTGAAGCACGGAGAGCCCAGGCTGACCGGGCCGGGACAGGCGAGAGCGAGGTGCAAAGAGCCTAGCACAAAGGAGGCTGAGGCCACGACCTGGCCCTTCGCTCTGAACCTCTCTGGTCCAGGAGGTGTGCATATAGGTCCGAGGGGAACAGGGCACCTGTGTGGAGCGTCTGCAGGACTTTGGCTCTCTGGTCTGCTGAGTGGCAGAGTTACGTAACTTGTCGCGGCACTCTTGTTGGCGAAGAAGAGCGTTGTTTTCAGAAAGTGCCTTCTGTGAGATTGTTGGGACCCTGAAAATACTTGAATTTGTGTAAGCGCAAAGGTTCTTGTCTTCAACCTATTGGCTCCTTACTCTGTACAAGGCTTTATATCATTGATTGCAGTTTTCTTCCTCTCATGGGCCTAGATCAGTGAAGCCTATGCCATTCACAACCACTACTATCACAACATCTACTACTCCAATGTCATTAGCAACTATACAACCTCATAGCTGCGACTTGTGTAAACAAGTCATAGAAAGACACTGGACTTACCTCACTCTCTTTACTACAGCGTCCGCCTCTACTCTACAACCTCTGCTTCCTGTTCCTCACGTGGTATACTGTATACAAACACAAGGTTTCAGCAACCGCTCATCCACATCCACCTAAATGCACAACACAATGCAAAACAAAACCGTACCGAAATACAACACCCTCTGCTCTTCAAGGTTTTTCTTTTTTTATTTCATTATTTTTACTCAGTGCCTCACGTGTGTCTTAAAATTCAGTGGGGACAGGAATTGTAAATATTATTGAGAATATTTATTACTGCTGTGATGTCTCTTTCACACCAATGATCTTTTTTGTCACAGAATCTATTTATTTATTTATGAGTTTGGCTGAACTACACATGCATATACACATATATATATATATATGTATGTGTATGTGTATATATGTGTGTGTGCATATGTACAGCATTCCATAGTCAGTGAAGGGCACACAGACCACAGATTATTTAAAATACAGAAACATGGTGAATTTTTATATATGCCATATTTATGGCTTGAAATTTTAAAAGAGCAGGTGTGTGTGTGTGTGTGTGTGTGTGTGTGTTTGTGTATGTACTGTAAATAATGTGTAATTAGTCCTGAAAGCACTTCCATCTTAATGTATGTAAACAATGAATATCTACTGATGGTAACTGGTTTTGTTACGCTGTTGTCTGCTGTGGGAGCGAGTCAATACTGAATGTTGGAAGTTTGTGTGTGTGCGTGTGTGTGAATGTGTCTCTGTGTATCGGATGTGAGAGTGAGAAAACTACTGGTTGCATGATTGCAGCTTCGATTGCTGTTTTTATTTTTATTTTTGTCATTCATTGAAATTAGAATTGTAAATTATGTTAGAAACTATTTTTATACGGTTTCAATAAATATTTTTTTTAACGATGACTCTTGACTCCTTCGTATTACTCGAGTCTATAGGAAGGAACATACTGTGTTGTTTGTCCTCTTTACCAGTAGAAAATACATTTGCTGTATCAGCTCCAGCATTAAGATTCTGTGTCTATGTGTCGAAAATGTGAAAATTGTAGCCTGGTAGTTTCAGTTAAAAGCATCAGGATGTGATATTTTACAGTCCTGCTCCTCAAAGCATCTGTTACAGCCATAATCAACGTCCAGCAGCTCACAGCAGGGACGAGCCACTGCTCGACTTTATCCCTCTAACGAGCTGCAGATGCTCCTCTGGGTTAATCTGCACATTTGAGCAGTGATAGTGAGCCACACGCAGCGGCAGCCTATCACGGATCTACTCTCCTGGATAGATAAGAGCTGTAGGTTTAATGGGTTGTGATGCTCCTGTGGGAAACCAGGCCTCAGCTCTAATCTTCTGCAGATAGGGCTGCTGAGACCCCACGGCAGAAAACATGGAGGCTGGAAACACTGCTGCGCCTCTCAGCCCCCTTCAGCACCTGACTGAAATACAGAGCTGCAGATGTACACCACAGTAGTGCTGCTGCTGCTGCTGCTGCTGCTGCTGCTGCTGCTGCTGCTGCGTAGGATCATGACCTCTGAGTGACCCCTAGACCCTACCAACCTGTTTGTTCAGTATTTTAGCCTCAACAACAACAACTTGTGAGCTTTGTGCTGGTTGGCAAACGGCAGCATATATTTTACATGAGATTATAACAGAGGTGATCAAAGGCAAACAGCCTTAAAATAGAACAGATTGAATATCATCTAGTGTGAATTCACACTGCTCATTTAATCTAATGCAGCTTTCAGATGATATACGACTTCCCTGAACACATGACAGTTTACTGCAGACCACAGGTAGTTTCTGAGAACGACACCATTCGTTTCCCCCTTTGTTCAGAGAACTACATACCACACGCTGCACGTTGGCTGGTGATGTGATGCACTCTGCCTCAGCGCTCTGCAGCGTTATCAGACCTGCATGAAGAAAGAAAAAAACCTTCAGCCACTACCTTTAACATACATCACTATGACTATCAAACAATAAAAACAGGTAACAGAGTATTAAAAACAGGTTACCATAAGCAGAGACACACCAGTAGATAATAACTGCAAACACAGCTAAATTAGTGCATCAGAGAACTGGTGCATGGTTTGTGTTTGTGTATGTGAATCTTATGTCCCATGTGTGAAGCAGAAACCAGTTTAAGATCAGGGAATTCCACGATTCCATTTAAAATTCAGTTAAATGCATAGAGGATGTAAACATGAGGGGGCTTACATGTGGTTTGGCTGGTAGACAAATCCAAAACTCAAACTCAACACACGAGAACGGACTGACAGAGACTCATTGATCGCAGGTGAAACTAATCAGTTAATCACACAGGAAGCAAATCTACAAGACGCATAATGGAATAAATTCCAAAATAAAACAGGAAGCAGATGAAGACAAGATGCACATAAGGTGAATGTGCAAAATGTAAACAACAACAAAAAAATGAAAACCAAAGTTCAGGGATCTGAGACAGAAATAAAGATTTATATATACATATATATATACATATATACATATATATATATATATGTGTGTGTGTGTGTGTGTGTGTGTGTGTCTAGATACCATCCATGTTAACTGCATGTGAAACAGGTCTATTCAACCTGTGGAAAAAAGCCTGTCAAACTGTCCCTCTGGACAGTGTCCAGCTGTTTCCAGACACCACACACATCTGTTCTCTGCCATTGTTCACGCCACCGCTGTTTGTTGACCATGATTTTCCTCACGGCCACATGGAAAAACTTAGCATGCAAAGTGTCTTCAGAGTCAAATACAGAGTCGGGTATTTGCATGGACTGTTGGTGAGTCATACCCCCCACCCCCATCTTCCCCCACGTGTTCACTTCCCTGACTTAGTTCAATGCTGACTCATCATGAAAATAGGACACAGGTAGTGGGGACATTTTACAGGACGGTCTGTGTTCAGCTTTGAGCAGAAAGGACATGTTGCTATAAGAGTGCACACACACACCCCATGCGCAAGATTCAGTCGCAGACACCTGTCACCAGCAGGAGCTGATTGGCTCGTCTCTGTGTCGTGTTCCCGTAAGTCGGGCGTTACGCCGTCTTATGAGAAAGACACAGAAACACCAGCTGTTGCATAATCAGCCTCCTCTGTGTTGTAACTGTCGCTGTGTGTGATGTGGAGTCCGAGCTGTTGTGTGATGTTGTCAGGAGATTTCCTTTCACCCCCCTGTGTGTGTGTGTGTGGGTGGGTGTGTGTGTGTGTGTGTGGGTGTGTGTGTGTGTGTGTGTGTGATGGTGGTTGGCCCTGGTCTGTGTCACTTGTTCCAGCAGAGGTGAGGGCATGGTGCTGCAGTCACATGTAAGATGAGCTGGCTGCTCATGTTCTGGCCGTCACTGGGGATTTCAGTCTCTGAGGAACATTCACCTCGTTGCTAGACTGAAAAAGTATTTTCCACAGATCACGATCTTAATGTTTCCATCTGCAAGTCCTGCTCACGGCAAAATGAGTCACACAGCGACGCCACAGTCAAGACGACCACAAGCTCTTTGCCTAATTTACATTATTTATCTGCTTTTACATAGGAAATAGATGAGTATAGATTCTTTCCTGGTGTGAAACCAACACGTGTTCTCCGTCAGTTCATCTTACAGGAGCAGGAGGTATCACCCTGTGGTGGAGGCTTCTCCACACAGTGGAGATCACAAACACGACAATAATACACTGAACCACAACAGTTTGCACAGCCTGTAAAAAAATCTATCTATCTATCTATCTATCTATCTATCTATCTATCTATCTATCTATCTATCTATCTATCTATCTCTATCTATCTATCTATCTATCTATCTATCTATCTATCTATCTATCTATCTATCTATCTATCTATCTATCTATCTATCTATCTATCTCTCTCTCTCTCTATCTATCTATGACATTCAATTTACAGGGAGGTGGACCTCATTTATTATGAATTTAATTAGAAGGATTTAAAATTGAAGTTTCATAATTCCTGAGATCAGCGTTTGTTCCCACGGTGCTTTTACTTATTGCCTCATTTACGAAGACAGTTTTTTTTCTGTTTTAATGTCAAAACTGAAGAGGCGTCAGCAGCCGCCTGTTCTTTGTCGACCTGTAGTCACAGGAAGCCAGTTCTGCTGTTGACTTTGTTTTCACATTTCTGTGAATGACTCAGACTTGAGCATGAGAAAGCAAGATAGAGAGCGAATGAGAGAAAGAGAGGGAGAGAGAGAGGGCGGACAACTCCGAGCCCCGCCTAAACACTCACTCAACAGCCACGCCGGATCCCACGCGCTGTGGCCACCTCTGTCCTGTCACACCTCCACCACCAACAAGCCACGACACGGCGGGAGCAGGTGTGAAGGTGTCGCCCGATGGTGCAACTGCTACTGCAACTGCTACCATTTTCCCTCCCACTGAGGAATCACTGCGGAAAAACGACAGGAATGTGCAGAAGAGATTAAAGCAATGAGAAAGGAAAACACGTTCATGCACAACTATTAAAAGTGCAACAATCCAAAGGAGACAAGTAGAGCAGATGTGATGTAACATGTAATCAAAGGGTGTTGAGGTGTAAATGCAGTTTGCTCTGCAGCTAACAGCCATTAGCCACACGCAGGCGTCCTCTCCTCAGGCGTCCTCAGTGGACAGCACCAGGGGACGAGACCAGTCGCCCAACACACCGTCGTCTGATATATAAAACACTGATTGAGTCGAACATGTCGGACTGGGAAAAGGTTGATTGGGATCAGGGCCACGGTCCAGCAGAGAGGACAGTTAACGTGAGGACATAACATCAGGCCTGCTTGGAGCTTCTCAGTGAACAAACTGAAACAGCCTCTTCCCTCTTTGTTTGCCCTCAGTAAAGGATCTTGCGTTGAGTGTTTTTCCCAGGCCTGGCTGGGAACTGTGGGACGAGGAGTCCGGTGGCTCTGTGTTTGTCTCCAGGATGCCTGTTGGGTTTCCAGGGTAGTGGGAGGAACTTGTCTGAGCCAGGGGTGACCCTGACTTTCTCTCAGACTAATTCCCTGAGCAGCTGATAGGCTGTGGGAGAGGGAGGCAGTGGCTCCTTCAGTCTGGGAGGTTATGGGAATGGGAGGTTTGGGAAGCTCTGAATCAGGAATGGGAACAGAATCACCAAAAAAAAAAAAGAAAAAAAAGAAAAAGGTTTTCGCTCTGCATTCATGATGGAGTGTGTTCCGGTCCATCATGACCTGTGCCGTGTCGCTGCCTATAACGAGTCTCACCACAGTGAACTGGTGGCATTTTGGGGGAAAACATCCGACTATGTGTTGTCTGTTATAAAGATAAACAGTGCGACGGCTCTTCTCTGACTTTCCCCGACGTTCACTGGCATCCTCAGCAGCTGTGGCTCCTGACAGGTCGGACCTGATGATCGGGGAGTGGCTGTAGCCGGAGGGCCGATCGGATCCAGCTCACAACCAGGTCAACCAGTTTCAAATTTCTCACCCAGACTCTGGCTGGATGACAGGAACAATAACGACCGAGTTTCAGTTCAACCAGTGATTATGTTAATGGCACTGAAACCTCACTTCTGCTCCACACGCAGGAAACAGATTGGCGGGAAAGCCCACAGGTGTGTGTGTGGAAGGTGATGTTCTGCTACATACACACACACATCTTCATGGCCACAGCACGAAGGGATTAAGAAGACAACGCTGGGTTTGCATTAACCTTCATCCACCCCCACCCCCCCAGTGAGAACCTGTATGTGGTTTCCATGAGATGTGTGTGTGTGTGTGTGTGTGGAGGGGGGGGGTCACATTCCTGTTTGCTGGCTGACTCACCACATTACTCTGTGAGTCCGTAAAGAGAAAAGGTCAAGCTGCTCTTCCTCTCTGACAAAACACACACACACACACACACACACACACACACACACACACACACACACACACACACACACCCTGCATGTTTCAACACAATCTGATTTGCCCTGTCTTCAGTGTGTCTGCTGTTTGTGGACAATATTTCCCGTCTGTAAAATCTCTCAGAGAGCTCAGGTAGGACATTGTCAGGTGTGATGAGTGTGTAGTGTGTTGTGCATAGTGTGTTGTGTGCAGTGTGTTGCAGTAACCAGGTGGACGCACACACTGAACCGACCACACAGTGAGGCAGATGAGAAATGTGATTACGCAGCCTCTAATGTCATTAAACATTTCCACCTTTGCACTTTGCTGTTCTCATGCAGCTCGTCTTGTCTGTCTTAACAAATATTTGTCATAACCTCCCCACCCACACGCATTCCCACTCACCCCTCCCTCCCCACACACTCACTGGCTTCCCGTAACCACGCCGCCTCGCTCACTTCCTCATTCCTGAAAGGCCAATAAAGCACAGTGATGTGGCAACGCTCATGCTGCTGCTTGCTACACAGGCCGCAGGAGCTTTGATCCCCACTCAGTGTGTGTGGGGAAAAGACCGCCAGTCTTATTGTGTTGTAGTTAATTAGAGAGCGAATGGGTCGTCACTGAGTCCTGACATATAAAAGTGATGCAGGTGCAGCCGATGGCCTTTAGAGACAGTGTGTCATTAACCAGGAGACTGGAGTCACACATCACCCGCAGGTTTCATTTGCTCCTTTGACGGGAATAAAAAATAAATCACTCAGACTCTTTCATGTCGACAGAGATTATTATCATGCTCATTATATAACAAACTGATCGTGATCGTGGTCTGAGCAGGTTTACGCACAGCGCCCTCTCTCTGTGGCTCTAACGGCTCATATTCCAGCAGTGAGTAAAATAACGGAACGAGCCGCCCGTCCACACAGTGTCAGTGAGCGCAGGCTTCCCGGCTCCTGTCAGGCTGAGAGGAAGTGCTGAGTCAGGACAACCTGTCAGTAGCACTTCAGCCTGGATGAAATAAAGCTCCCTGACTGAGAGTTTTCCACTGAGCCGCTTGTTAATCAGTCATTAACAGCAGAGGAAACTGGATTATACGCTCTGCGTTTTGTAGTAATGTACAACTGGAAACTGTACGAAAACAGGAACTGACCTTGAGTCCTCTAGCCGCCTGTGTGTGTGTGTGTGTGTGTGTGTGTGTGTGTGTGTTGAGGCTGGAATGTACATGGAGTCACGGGAGTTCCTATGTGTTGAAACTGTGTGTCAGTGTATTGACTGTTACTGGCTCCTTTCACAACACAGCACAGCTTGTTATCATCACAAGGTGATGACAGAACAGCTGCACACAGGGGGCCCGGTGTTGGTGTATCACTACACCACTATCAATGTATGTGTATATGAATACACGCAGACACATATAAACTGTCTGACTACTGCGACAACACAAACAGACAGTGATAACGAGGCAGGTGAAACGTTATATTTATATCCATTCACGCTTCATCAGGAGGTCAAAGGTCAAGGTTCAGTGCAGCTATAAACGCAGATGCCACATCGGCAGCTTAATCATACATCAGCACTGCTAAGGAAATATTATATTATTAATAATGTTATATATGGAAACAATTTCCTATTTTGCGGTTTAATTTTAGTTTCAGTGTGTGATGCCAGTAACTCTGCGTCTTCCTGGAGACGGGGGGACAGAGGTGAGCTGATGTCAGCTGCTGGACAGAGAGAGCGGAAGACTCACGCTGACACCACAACAGGAAACGCGGCTGTGGTCCAAGAGGAGAACGTAAGAGGTGAAGGGACAACGAGAGCTGTGGGGCACATGTCCCAGCATCTGACAGCGGACACTTTACTTCCACCTATTCTTGTTGTTAGGATGTAGAGGAAGTGGGAGGAACAAAGCGATGGGTGCTGTGGGTCCTCAACGTCACACAGCCTGCACTAAAACACGCATTTAACTACACACACACACACACAGATTAGCAGATGTCTAAATGTCGCTGACGTTCGCTCCTCAACCTTCCCCATTGCTGCAGAGGAGAAAAGAGCAGAGTGACTCTGACCCACTTTCATCCTGCCATGACCCACATCTCCTCCATTCTCTAACACACACACACACACACACACACACGCTCTAATCACGCTTAAGAGAGGGAGGTCACTGGCTAACTGGGCCAGCGCTTGTGTAACTGGCTTATTACACTGCGACTGTTTGCTCTCCAGACGGATTATGAGCAGTTGGAGCTGAGTCGTGGGATTTGAAGGGAAAACAAACGCGAGAAGTGCTGCTTCCACAGAATTTCTGCTGAACTGTTTCCCTCACCTGACCAGAGACATCTGCAGCTTTACAAAAACCCAGATGAGGAGCAGCAGCAGCAGCAGCAGAAACCTCCTCTGAGTTCAGGTGTGGGTGATATAACCCCACTGTATATCAGATAATAACCTATAGTCAGACCTGTAACCTTACACTCACCGGGACAACGATGAGCATGCTGGGAGTATTTCCTGTAGGGGACGCTCCGGGCCACGCTGACCCTGTTGACCCAGGATGTTTCACTGCAGCGTGTCCACTTCTCACTTTGAATCAAAGAAAAAAAAAAGAGAAACATAATTATCATAATTATCCCTGGCTTGTAACAGTCTAGTGTTTCACGAGTCAGTGTTGATCTTGGTGAGTGTGTAAAATGCCTTTGGTTTTGCTGCCACCTAGTGTTCAGTCTGTGGAAATTTAAGCTGGTGCATATTGATGGAAAACTGTTTGTTCATTTCTGTGAGAATAAAGATGAACCATTTGGTCACATCTAAATGTTCAGAGATATTTATATGTTAATTGGATTCTTGTGAGGCTGAAGTAGAGAATAAGCAGAGAGACGATGTGTCGTTATCGATGGTAACGTATAAATCTCCTGCTCCACGACAACAGAGGTGAGTTTGAAATCTGATGTTTGGACCTAGAATATTAATTCAAACCAAAAGAGACTGATGAGACATTGTGTTTTTATTCATCACTTCATGACAACTTCAAAATGTCAGTGGAAGAGTTCCTGGTCAGTCACAGTGTTAACCCTGGAATACATGATGGTAGGTCACATTTGGAAATTTCATGTAAACGGTCCTGAGTTCATGAAGCGCTAATGACAAACTGATGAGAAACATAAGCAATGGATCTAGAGAAAAATGTATGATTTACTTTCTTGGTTCAGTAATTAGAAAATAATTAATTTAAATGTTTAGATTTTTAATTCACTGCTTTACCCTTATGGAAAGGACTTAAAGCTACATTTGAAAGGTCCTATAAAAATGTAGTGATATTAGCAGTTGCCTTGGCTATTTAAACGCTGTATAACTTTGCCTGTTAAATGACTGAATATACAGGAATGTATTTATATTGCATACATAGATAAATTATCTGTCTATGTATGCAAAATGTCACAGTATGCACGTGTCTGAAAGGAAGATGACACTTCATTTGTCTCTCTTATATCAAAAAAGCACAATATTCATGATGAAGATAGTCATATAAAATGCAAACAGCAGAAACCAGCTGTTCAGTAAGGACACTTTCATTTTTAATTTCGTTTCGGTTATTTATTTATTTATTCTAATGTGAATGTGGTTTGAGTGGAAACAGTTTAAATGTTTCCAACAGGAATGTTGAGAATGAGGATTTTAGGAAAATATGAACAGCCTAACTGTTACTGATGAACAGTTTGACTGGTCCTGTTTGTCATTTCAGGTAAAGACACAGAATTAATGGGCCACTGAACTAAGCCCTAAGCAGAGTTTATTTTATCATCAGCTATTAAATACTACTATTTTTTGGCAGTACTATTTTAAAATATATTTCTAACACAACCCTTTGGAGCCACTGATGTATATCATTTATATATGTATACATGCATGGCGCACATTTGCAATGAGTTCACCATTTACCATTTGTGCATTAGTTTAAAGCCCAGTGAGGAGACGAGGACCATCTCAGACGAGGAGAGGATTGTCCAGCACAGCCACTCCTGCTGCCACACCTCCATCTGAGTGCTCTGAACTCTTGGTCCTCAGCAGATGTCCCACACACTCATTCATCACCATCTCTTTACCACGTCTATATACAAACACAAGAAAACAGGATGGATCATAAATCCTGCGCTGACTTTGTTTACATGAATAAAAAAACTGGATGGATCCAAACTCAGCTTTGCGAAGGAAAGAGACAAAGGAGAAGAGAAGAGAACGTGATGGAGATGAGAGAGGAGGAGCAGTATGTTCCAGTACCACACAAGTCTGCATCAGTAAGCATCTAAACAGGGTGACAATCACACACTGGAAATATCCCATCCAAGACAAATCCACAAACCTGACATATGCTCCAAACACTCCCAGTTCACTCAGACAGTTACTGAGCTGAAGAGGATCATCTCGCCTCAGCAGGTAGTTCTGTGATGGGACTGAACAAATCTTATCCATCAGGATATAGGCCGTCCTCTCTTTGCTCTCCTTCACTCCCTCCAGGACCCTGCAGATCTCTGATCCATAGATGTTGTTACCTTGGAAGTAAATGTAAGACATTTAATATTTTCTTCTATACAGTTTAAAACCAGCGCAAAAATAAGTTTTGTGTCTGAATAAGTACACATAAACGTACATGTTATATGTGATGTGAAGAGTGTTCTAATAAATAACTATGTAAACCAGCTTCCTGGTATCAGTACACCATACCTCCTCCTTCTCGCTGAGGCTTCAGGACAAAACGATCTGGTGCTGCCAAAGCCATCGCTACTGTTTTGTCCCCTTCTGGACCCTGACAACGACGACGACGACGACGACGACGACAACAACAACAAAGGAGAGAAACAAGATAACTGTTTTAACATCTATATCCAGAACAAAAAAGTAACATTACCATCACAAGGTGGCGCTAAGGCACTGGAAAAGAATTCAGTGATACTTAGCATTTACCACGCACATAACACTTTTCTATACTATCTCGATATCTCAACACCTGCAAAAGGCATCATTCTCTTACCATGTCCAGAGTGTAGAGTCCAGCGAAGGTCGCTCTGAGCTGCTCCACCACCTGAGGCTGGTCAGGGAAGAACCTCTCCAGGACTCCAGGTTTCGCGAGCACCTGCTGGACCTTCTTGGTTCCAGTCAGGTGGCTGCTGATGTCTGGACATTTAACAGCCAGCGAGCGCTCAATCATAAGACGAGCGTCCCAACTCTAACGAAGAGGAATACAGTGTGATTCTGAATTCAGACCGTCTCTATGTCATAATGAGGTTTCTCAGGCCACACCATCATTCCATCTACCTCAATCATAGACAATTTGAAAAGACTTGTTATGTTTTAATAACCGTCGTGACATATTCTATTATGATGATTATTATATTCTATTTATCATATTAATCACAGAAAGAAAATCCTCAGTGGAAGTGTCAGTGATGTGATCGTCAGTCTGTAACCTGGCTCCTGCCTCTGCCGTCACCCTGTCTGTCTCTTACACAAGACCTGCAGGCAGTCAGGATGTGCTGTGTCTGTGTCCATTCAAATGCTAACAACAATTAACAACTATTAGGAAGTCCTGCTGAGACCTGTTCAGAAACGTAGTGCTGAGGCATGTAGCCGTTCCTGAAGTACACAACTGCAACCTCTTGGCCATCGCTGAAAACAGAGGAACATAAATCCATGGTCAGGAAAAGTGTTACTGCCTTTTGTTGGAGTTT
The DNA here is from genome assembly GCA_016785345.1 of Trinectes maculatus. Lineage (NCBI taxonomy): Eukaryota > Metazoa > Chordata > Actinopteri > Pleuronectiformes > Achiridae > Trinectes > Trinectes maculatus. The sequence continues at coordinate 798,284 of JAFBJQ010000399.1, read as the reverse complement.
GTGACAAATACATTTTTATTTTGACATTTACATATTTTTACATTTTTCTCTTTTATCCATTAAATGTCTTACACAAACAGCCTCTTGTCCTGATCGAGGGAACCTGTTTTCCAAACATCATCAAATCGCTTCCTCGTCGTGGAAATGTTTCTGAAACAAATTGAGAACTGTGAGGTGGGATCAAAATCAATCACACAATCCGCAATGCAGTAAGCGGGAGGGACACACACACACGCACACACACACACACACACACACACACACACATACATACATACACACACACACACACACACACATATGTATAAAATGGAGACTGGCATACTTGTTCACTTTCAGCTCCTCAGGACTAACTCCTTACCTCTTCCACAGTTCATACTCAATGCACCGCTGGTCAAAGATGTTCCTCTGATTGTCTTCCACCAAGAACATGACGACTGCTCTGTAACGACAAAAGATCCTGCTGTCAAACACCTTCAACGCAAGAAAACATCCGTTTTATGATACTATTGTGGCTGGGTGACAGATATTAATTATTCAGTTCATTCAAGTTTATTTGTTTTTGATTTTAAGTCAGGAAAATGCAGAAGTCACACGCAGGTTCAACCATTAGGTTCAACCATTTTTATAACAGACAGTTTAACAAAGAAATATATCTATATTTTGTCTTCAGATAATGTTAAACATCATGAGACGGCAGTGGGGGTTGGGGGTGGGGTGAGGAGTCTGCATGCAATGCATTACATCTCTGCAAGTTTGAACAGGAAGTTTACTGTAGATCGTTAAGAAGAAAACACCCAGGTCCTGAAGAGCACTCTCCACATCCTGTGCAGGCTCTTTTTCCTTCCTGCTCATTAGTCTATTTCTAGTTTTCCCACTTCACAACAGCTATCGTGGACTACAAGTTTTACTTGTTCACTCCTCATGCTCTGAAGGAACTTCACTAAATAACAACTCTCAGTTCTGAGTCACTGGGTGGTTCTTCCTGTACGGGCACAAAGTCAGAAAGACCAATATTATTACTGTCTAATTCCCACCTCTCTGATCCATAAAGCTCCCAGGCTTTAGCAACTGCTCCAGCCAGACCAGCAGCAGGGTTATTGTCCAGGATGCGGTCTCTCTCCTCCAGTCGGCCAGCCACCATGAGGATTTGTCTGTCAAGCAAGAGGGAGGACACCCAGTGGCAATTTCAGTGACAGCAAGTGATATAAGGAGCTCATCAGGAGCTCTAGACACAGACTACAATATCATAGCTGGGGGGGCGTTCAGCCATTCAAATCTGTAAGGGACAAAAAAAAATAGAGTGACTTACCGATGTAAATCTACTGTGCGTGAGGCCAAACCTCCAAAACTAGCAGCAAAGGTGTTGATCTCTATTTGCTTCAGATGTGACGTCCCATCCTCTTGCTGGTCCAGCATGTAGTCAGACCGGTTAAGACCCAACATGATTGCCTGGGAGGCAATTTGGTAAAAGATGGTGAAATCATTATCATCTTCAGGGTTAAACAAATGTGCAGGAAGTGGATCATTAAACAGTTTTTAAGTGATCAATCAAATCATTAATTCTACATTTTATTTTTAATCTATCTATTTGTCCCTGACATTTATTTAGTCAAAGCTTAAACCTCACTCAACATTATGCTAGTTAAAGAAAGGATCCACTTTTACCGGCATAATTATAATAACTTAAAATGTATTTTTGAAGGCCTTCAACCCTGAAGAACATCTATGTTACTCTATAGTCTGACGTACCTGAGACCTTCCTTCTGTCAGGATCTGCTGGTGGATCCTGAACAACCGTGCAGTAAAATCATCCACTGCAATGGTGCTATAAAACAAAGGATGTCACTCTGCTGAAATGCTGACAGCAACTTAACTAAATTACAGAAGGCTCATATGCTACCTGGCAAGTGCCTCATGCAAGAAGTCTGGATCCTGGACGATCTTATCCAGTAAGGTGTTGTAGTGAGTCTGCACTGCCAGAGCCTGGAGGAACACAGCTTTAGGCACAGGCGTGGGGAAGAGTGTGAATGGAGTGTAGGTCACCACCTAAAAAACAACAAGTCATAACAGACAAAAATGCTGACATCAGAACACTGATCACCACAAACAAAAAACCAACACTGCCCCCGACCGTGGCATGCGAGGAATGACACTGACCATAAGGATTAAAGCAGAACAAATCTCTGACATGACTTTACACATGGTTGCACTGATGGTGGAACCATGTACTCTCTCACTTAGATCTCCTAAAAAACAAAAAGTGTGGTCGTATCTATTTGCTTTGCAACTTGTTTGATAAATTCCAGTTCTGACACACCAAAGCAAAGCAACATCACTGACTGATGCAATAACAGAGCACGTGTAATGCCAGCTGATGCTCGGTCCAACATCCAGTGCAGGTCAGTCGTCTCACCTCGGATGAGTTGGGAGCCTCCTGGATCCTCATCAGGACACCCTGCTGAAGAGCCACATCTTTCGCCACATCTGCCAGATGTTTTATCAGGTTGGTATTCATCATCACCTCAGCTGGTATGCCCTGGGCCATTCTGAGTCACCTGCAAATGAGGGAGAATCAGGACATCAGACAAGATAATCTTTTCCCTTGAAACCATTTACTTCTACTCTTGTAAATCCGGTTATAATCCCATATCACGGTTCTGTTATGAGGACTTTAAAACAGGTTTGACAAATTTAATTAATATTTCAAATGAACTGATTGAAAAATAAAACCAAGGTATGGGCCATAAAGCATAAAGACTGCAATAAAAGAACCTTCCTATGCAAATCTGACATGACAACAACACGGAACTTCTACTTAAAACAAAGCTAAGTATATGACAAAGGTAAATATGCTGCTCACTCACAGACACTTGTAGAAACAGACAGAAACTGTGTGAATCGGTTGATAAACCGACGTTGTTCTGCAGACAACAAACTACATATATGTCCACATATTGTCTGGTTATTAACTCACTAGCTAACACGTCTGGCTTCCTACCTTAATGGGAGCAGGATTCGGAACTGACAGGTCTCAGCGTATGAGCTGTTCGCCGGTTTTATGCTAACTCACACACTAGAAGACGAAAGTCCCCGGAAAACCCGGAAGTACTGCGCTTCCACTCTAGGCCGCCGCTGATTGGTCAGTGCGTTGTCTGCTGCGGGTAACGCACATGAGCCGCTGCTTCATTCAGCCAATCAGAAGTCAGAACGTCACGGGGGTCGGGGGGGGGGACTGAAACCAGAGAAAATTAAAAAACAGTATCATGTCAGTAAAATAACAAACAGAATGAAACTGTTTCAGGTTTTTCAGGATTTTAATACATAATTCCTGGTTTTGTTTTGTTTATCGAACAGATGGAAGAGCTAATGTCTAAATCTGTCTTTAACCTTGTCTCTAATAATAATAATAATAATAATAATAATAATAGCAATTATTATTACTATTAGTAGTAGTATTATTATTAGTAGTATTAGTATTAGTATTATTATTAGTAGTATTAGTATTAGTATTAGTATTAGTATTAGTATTAGTATTAGTATCAGCCTGAAAATACATGTCAACTGGAAGCAATGTGTTTGCCTTTAGTGTCACTAGATGGCAGTATTTTCTATGTTTGTACTTCAGTATGAAGGACAACTGTTGTTTGGAACACACACCAGCAACACATGTAACTCTCCTCACCCTCTGTGTGTGTGTGTGTGTGTGTGTGTGTGTCACTGAAGCACAGAACAATACAATACAATGAGTGACTGAGCAGTGGAAGAAACACAATAAAGTCCAGAGCTGTGATTGTGTCACCGTGACATAGATCAGTGCTGTTTACACTTCATTACATGAGCTCATACACCAGACACCTTCACTATTATTAATACATAGTGAGGCTCCTCACACCTCGCTGACGATGTGAGTGAAGACGTCTGCTGTGACCAGAGAGGTGGAATCTACACAGTGAAACCACTAAAAACCCTCGTAACAGTAAAAAAACAACAAACTAACGCAAAAAAACCAAACTGAACTGACCAGATAATTATTATAGCCGAATATTTATTTCACAATTCTGAGATAATCATCTCGTGTTCAGAAAAAAACCCTTTTTTTCCCCAAATGAACGTCATTTGCATCTGTTGTAAAGGAAGATGTCAGATCAGGCATAGAGAAAGGTGTTTTTAACCACATTTCAACCCAAAAATCTGGTTTTCAACATACAACAACAGCTATGTATTACATACTGTACATAATTGACATATATATATACTGCTTTTGGCTTTTTTTGATACTTTGTATGTGTATTTCATACTGGTTCAGGATCAGGTGAGAACGGATGGGGAGTTTAATGACTCGAGGTGAGACTGTTTTGTCATCTCAGACATCTCTTTTATTAGAGATGAAGTCATTGAGACCTTTACTTACACTGGAACGGATGGGGAGTTTAATGACTCGAGGTGAGACTGTTTTGTCATCTCAGACATCTCTTTTATTAGAGATGAAGTCATTGAGACCTTTACTTACACTGCCCCCCCCCACCCCCCCACCCCCACCCCCATACCCCAGTATGACCACACTCCTACCAGCCAGCTTTCACACATATCAGCTACCAGCAAGCTATTCTCAGACATCCAGCAGGCCAGACAGGACACCAGTCCACTATAACTGCACTTGTTGACAAAACACAACAGACTGTATCCAGCAGCGTGGAGCTCCTCAGTGGATTCCAGCCGGGATACATTTCCAAGCCTCTGTCCCCTGTGCAGTCTCAGTGGAATCCATGTGCCACTCCGTTACCCATGATAAGAATAACTGGACAGGCATTGCAGAGGCTCTGCCTCATACCATCATACCATGCAATTATCTCAATTAACACCAGGCCCGGGTCGTGCCGGAGACCTGAGAGAACCACACGTGCGCTCGCCGTTTTGGAGTCATCAGACGGGGAAAGGGCAGAGGGGAGGAGGGAGAGGAGGAAAAGGCGAGAGGTGGCGTTGTAAGGTGACTCCGGTGTGACCCTCTCGACCGCTGCCGCTCATTCCAGTCTTTGATATTTGCCTTGGCAGAAACAGGACTTCTGTGGATCCTGAACATAACTTCTGTAAACCCACCGGGACTCGGCCCAGTCATCGCATCGCTCTCCTCCTGCCACCTGTGCTGCTGTCACTGCTCGCTCATCAGTCACAGGCCCGTTACCATGGCGAATATGAGAACACACTGGAACATGGTGTTTTGACATGAACTCAAACGAGCACCACATGATGCCGACCTGCAGCAACGAACGCGTCTGCATGTTGTTTTTCATTTCACTTCTTTATTTAGGATCCTTGCATTTATTTGACTTTTGTCAACAGCTGATCATCAAGTCCTGATTCTTTTCAGCTGTTCAGTGCAAAACAATGAAAGAGAAAAGGGGAACAAAGGCCGTGTCTGGCTTTAATTTAATTTAATTTAATAAACATCTAAAGTTGTTATGTGATCACTGGAAAAGAAAAAAAATCTACTTTAATCAGTGTTGTCGAATACAAGTTGGTAATAAATGAATAATCATGGGTCTGCTTGTTATTAGGAATACTGGACAGAAATATTTCTTCTAAAATGAGCTGAGTAAGTGGAAAAGCGAGACCTCCAGTGTTGAGGTATGAGCAGGTCCTGTGGTACAACACGACGACATGGGCTCCTGCCATGAAGCGGCGTGTCAGTGTGAAACAGTATCTCAGCAGCCTGTCTTCACCCACTCCATCAACACCAGCACGGCTGTAAACCCCATTCCTTCCCTCCATCCACTTACTAACCTTTCTATATTGAGCCCCTCTCCACATTTCACCATCACAGTGCTATACATACACATTTCATCCCAGGAATCCTGTAGTGCATTACACACACTCTCCTCAGCCAGATCCAGTTCCTGTTTATTGTGGCTTCACTTTTTATGTGCATACAGAATAACTGCAGACACCGGGTCAGTGAACATAACATCATATTTAAGAGACACCCCCACACACACACACACACACACACACACCAAGAAAGACTGAAGGGGTGAAGGGCGATGTATGAATTTCTGTAATAAAGAGAAAGAAAAAACAGAGGTTAAAGGTTTTTTTTTCTTTTCAGTGTCATACGACACAGCTGTTCAGTCACATGATTCAAATGTTTACAACATCCAAACATATTTGGAGATGGTGTTTTCATCCACCGCCGATTAAATGTGATGAAGTTCATTTGATTCAAAAAGACCAGTTCAACTGTGGTGAGATTTTTATTTTTCAGCTCATCTATTGAAATATGTAAAAACATCAGGATGTAAATCTCCAGCTCACAGGAAGAGGACGTCTGCCCCTATAAACACCTCACAGGATACTTCTAACTGCTTCTGTGGTACTTCCTTTTACAGGAGGTGAGTCCAAGACCACGTTTTGCCATAATGACACACACACACACACACACACACACACACACACACACATACTCAGAAAGTGACAACAATGCCAGCCATGCTGTGACTGCTGGTCTCGCTCCAGAAGAAATCTAATAAGTGAACCTTGAGTCCAGAACTTCTTGTAAGCTAAACTTTAAAGCGTCCCAGTAATGATGTGTCTGATCATGTATCTACATATATATTATTATATATTACATATTTACCACTGGATTCAATAATCTTGTCTTTGTTGTGTCACTGCACATTTTGAGTGTCTCTCTCACACTAATCATGGAAAATAATTAGCATCTTTTCACTGATACCTCTGAAGTGACAGCTGGAGATGCACCACACGGTGCGTCTTCATAAAACTGATCTCAGTATGCTTTGCTGCAGGGAGCCGGTCCGTCAGTCTTAATGGCTGGGTAATTCCACTCCTGTCAGGTTATGAGCACAGCAGTGGAATTGTAACGGGACGGGAAGTTGTGATACGGACACTGTCTGGCGCCTCCAAGACTATTCCGCACCATCCTGAGATGCAGAAGATCCCAAACGGGACTTGACCACATGTCTGTGGTGACAGCGTAACACGATGATCACAAACTTCAAAACACGCTCCACAACATAACTAATCAGTGATGGCAGCCTCACTGAGCACACGGCACCGTTGCTATGATGCACAATGCAGGTCACCGAGAAGCAAAACAGGAAGTGTTTATAATCCCCGCAGTAGAGAAACAGTCCTACATGTAAACCGTGACTGTTACAGGCCTATTTGATAAATGACTAATGCACATCCCTCTCATGTTTGTTTTGAAGTCATCCATGTTTTATATTTGTTATTTGCAGCTAACTGACCTTTGTAGCTCTTGGGAAAAGCGATCAGCTCTGAACTTTAGTGACTGACACCTCATTAACTCACCACAGCCCTGTAGAGGGCGACGCTCTGAAGTATCTGTTTCTGTGTGTGTGTGTGTGTGTGTGTGTGTGTGTGTGTGGTTCGTGCTGCTCGCCCGGACTCTCGCTGCCCCCAGAATAACTACCAGGGGTCACACTGCGGAGAGAGGGGTCAGTAAATGCAACACACACATTCATTTACACACAGGTGCAGACAACAACACCCCATTAGTAGGACCTACGTTGTAGACCAGACCCCGGGGGGATGTTTGTATGTGGGCCACAGCCTGAGTGCATTCATGGCTCATACTTCAGATCCCTGATGTTAGGAATCCCACAGGACTGATCCTGGATCAGTTTCAGACTCGCACTACAAAGGCGAAAGTTGGAACCAGCGTCCATTCAAATGTTACACGTCCACTTTATCAAACACTGGAAAAACACTTAGCGTTAGAGCATCATGACAACTGTCTGTGATGCTCATACTACAAGAAGCCTGTGTGATCCAGACCTCAGGTGTCAGAGGACACCATGTTGATGATGTACAGTAAAGTTACAGTGTGTGGAAAAACCTTCATCTCACATTATCCTCAATTATTCTCCTTTACAGACACCTAGTTGCTCCGGATTGCCTCGCCACGCCACGCCACGCCTCGCCTTGCCTCGCCACGCCTCGCCACGCCTCGCCTCGCCCCGCCACGCCTCGCCACGCCTCGCCTCGCCTCGCCTCGCCTCGCCTCGCCTCGCCTCGC
>JAFBJQ010000399.1:782725-785225 GCA_016785345.1 Trinectes maculatus | reverse complement strand
CAGTACATCCAGGCCTTCTGGGTGGCAGCACACACACACACACACACACACACACACACACACACACATGAGCGCACTATAAATAAAACCTGTCTGTGATGGAAAATCACCACAACTGGGGCCTGTGTGTCTCTTTCCTCCATCATCAGGCAAAGACATTTTCCTTCACACCAAATCTGCGTTTACAGAAATATGGACACACAGACAGACACACAGACAGACAGACAGACAGACAGACAGACACAGACAGACAGACAGACCTCTGTCCTCCTGCGGACAGAGAGAAGGACATGACAGAATAGGACATGATTGGTGCGTCTCTGACAGAGACGTCTGACAGGTGGACGCTGTGATGTTTATATATTGGTCCCTGTGGGTGGATCAGTGATCTCCCTGATCTCCTGATGGACCATGGGAGCCTTTATACGGCCGCGCTCGTGATCTCACATGTCCTCGCCAAATGTTCGACTGACTATGGAGGAGGTTTTTCAGTGTGTGTGAAATGTGCGTTTGTGTCTCTCATGGTCCGTTTGTGATGCTGAACCTCACACACTGCTCAGTTTACTCAGCAGAGACGCTTTGTGAGGAAAACGGCTTATTGTGCTGTGTATCAAACTATACGTGACAAATACAAGATACAGTTTGATACTCAACATCTGAGCCGCCTCCAAAACCTCAGAGTCTCAGAGCCACATGCGAGGAGACAATAAAACCTGAAAGGCTGAAGACAAAAGAAGAAGAAGAAAAAAAATCGTCTTGGTAAAAAGTTTATGTTGGTTGTTTTTTTTCCCGTAAAAAAAAAATCTCACAACAGACAAGAACGTGCTCAACATATTAATTAATTAACAAAAATCAAAACAATAAAGCAACAGTATGAAACTATCAGAGCTGAGATCTTCCTGATGTTCCTGTAGGATGATACAGACGAGGAGAGCGGCGCCGGCGTCATACTCACCTGACCTCGCTCTACATATAACTCTGGTCAGCAGGTATTATACATGACGGCCTCGAACGTTACACAGCGTTTCTCTGACTAACTAAATACACAGCAGGTTCACAACAGGTCAACAACATCATCTGCACAACACAGCATGATAAAGAGACGAAAAAATAAAACGCACACAGAGAAAATAACATGACGACGACAACAGTGGCAGACGCTAACCTGAAGAAACAAACCACACTTCACTGTCAATGCATTTGTCTCTGTGTTTGGTCATGGTGCTGCTGAGGGCCTGGATTCTCGGCCTGGCACCCGGTGGCCCACATCGCCCTCCACAGGCACCACACAGGCCACAGTGTCAGGTTCCCGCGTGGCGTCGTGGACCTCAGCTTTCACCTGTGTGACGTCTGGGCTGCCATCGATGTCATCATAATACTCTGGCAGCTCGTCCACCTCGTACATCACTCCATCTGTCAGAGGGACAAACAGGCTGAGGACTGAGCATCTGTCTGTCTGTCTGTCTGTCTGTCTGTCTGTCGGTCTGTCTGTCTATCTATCTATCTATCTATCTGTCTGTCTGTCTGTCGGTCTATCTATCTACATACATACATATATACTGTATATGTATATACACACACATACACATATATGTATATGTATATCTGTAAGAAAACTGCATTTTGTATTTCATTGCACCTTCACCGGCACCAGTGGTGGAAGCCTGCTGAGGGGTCAGGGGTTGAGAGGTCAGGGGTTGAGGGGTCAGAGGCTGAGCTTCAGCTGCTTTGTCGATGTCATCATAAGAGGAAATGCTCCGTGTGTCTTTTTCCATGACAACGTTAGCCTCTGCTGCAAATCCTGTGAGAAGAACAACAACAGGAAAACACAGAGTTTTCCCTCTGACAGCTTCACAGAGTCTCAAAGGGCTGCTCATATCCTAATGAATAATGAGATTATTTTAGAAATCAATATAATAATAATAATCATAATAATGAATATATATGGGACGTACTGCTGTGTCTCAGGTTTTCCAGTTCATCTTCTTGACCCCCTACGTCCTCATAGTTGCCACTTTCATACTCTACTTCATTTCTTGAAAACATTGTCACTTTATAAAAACAGCATTACACAGTCACTGGCACCACATACAGTCGTTATATGATAAAAACTATGGCAACAAGCATAATCATGATAATCAATAACCAATAACATAACCATAATCAATAACCAATAGCAGACGACAGCAGCAACAATAAAATACTCACTGGGGCTGTTCATGACATTCTTGTCTTTCTTGACAATGAAGACTCTGACAAATATAACAATCACTATCACCGCCACCAAAACCAACCCCACAGCCAAGAAGATGGGTCCCAGCTGGGTCGCACTGGCTTGTTCTCTGGTTGGTTCAGTGGGCACTGGAACTGAGTGATGATCGGTGTTAATGAAAGCAGCTCACGCTTAACGTAAATATATATGTATGTATGTAACAAAACACAAAGTGGAGATAGATAGATAGATAGATAGATAGATAGATAGATAGATAGATAGATAGAT
>JAFBJQ010000399.1:760956-782521 GCA_016785345.1 Trinectes maculatus | reverse complement strand
TAGATGGATAGATGGATAGATAGATAGATAGATAGATAGATAGATAGATGGATGGATAGATAGATAGATAGATAGACAGATAGATAGACAGACAGACAGACAGACAGACAGATAGATAGATAGATCGATAGACAGACAGACAGACAGACAGACAGACAGATAGATAGACAGACAGACAGACAGACAGACAGACAGACAGACAGACAGACAGACAGACAGATAGATAGATAGATAGACAGACAGACAGACAGACAGACAGACAGACAGACAGATAGATAGATAGATAGATAGATAGATAGATAGATAGATAGATAGATAGATAGATAGATAGATGGATAGATAGATAGATAGATGAGTGACTATTTTGTGTACTACTGTAGTGTTGCATTGTGGGAAAGACTTTTGGCTCCTGTTACCGTAACCGTCACAGTAGATCGTCGCTGGTCCGATTCCGATACAATCGGTCCGGGTGACGCAGTACCTGATGTCACTGTGATCAGAGCTGCATTTCAGTTCTGTCTTCAAGTTGACCTTGAATCAAACCTAAACTTTAGTTTATATTTCTTTGCTCATGAATCCCACAGGAAACAGCAGGCGACAGGAGAGTTGACTGCACTGCATCATGACGACAACAGACAGTAAAAGTTGTTACCAGCTTCTGAATGCGGCCGCTTTTGTCAGGACTCCTGGGTCCACCACAGCCGAGCTCTTTACACAGCTTTCCCGACAGCTCGGAATCATTAGGATTCAGAGGACACAAGTACTCCCACTTGTTTTGATGTTTGACCTGAAGCTGACCTCCACATTTTTTTTCGGTCCTAAACTCGACATTGCCTGCAAAAGATAGAAGGATAAAAGGAAGGATCGAGAGTATATTTACTATATATTCTCACGTATTAAAACTCTTTAATTATTCACATTGAATAATGCTGCTGAAAAACAACGTTTCAGGGACAACACACATGTACACACACACTCACACACACACACTCACCGACACAGCTGACAGACACCAGCTGACCCCTGCATTTCCCCGGGACTCTCTCACACTGGCCCAGGCGGTGATGGAAGTGGTCACATGTGACGTGGTAGTAGTCGGCGCCCGACACAGGAAGAGCAGTATCCGTGGAAACAGCGTTGCCACATTTCAGTTCTTGGCACAGCATGTGTGAATATTCCATGTCCCAGTTACTGTTGCACACTTCCATCCCATTAATCTTCACTACGCCGTGACACGTTTCTGACAGTGTGACGGCGGGCGTGTCTAGAAAGTAAAGATGGAGGATAATAACAACAATAACAATAATAACAACAACAACATTATTGTTATTAACAATAATAATAATAATAATGTTATCAAGAATGCCGCATGTTTTACCTTGACATTCAATGTGCAGCTGCTGCTGGTGGGTGGGGGGTGCATGTGGCTTTTCACAGTCCCAGATGTGTTCTGCGTTGCTGTCACAGCTGAAGCTGCTGTTCCAGAACGACACCGTCGGCGATGGACTGAAACTCCTGTTTGACTTGAAGCCGCCACAGTTCAGATCCTGGCAGAGCCTCCGGCCTTCACGCTCCGTCCAGCCGTCAGAGGAAACAGCACTGTGTTTTCCTTCGGAGTAGACGGACACCGCTCCGCTGCAGGCCTCGCTGGTCTTCATCTTTCTCCACTCTGAGGCCAAAGGAGAAAAGAGTGAGACGAGGTTTCACGTTCACTCTCAGACGGTGGAGGGAATGAGCTGCAGTGAACACAGCGATGATGAAGAAAACTTACCGGTGCACTGAAGCCCGGCGACCTTGCAGGCAGGAAACTGAGAAATCAGTTGACATGTTCCTTGTGACCCACACTGCATCGAGGCGTCAAAACCCTTCTCTGGTTTGGGTCCGGAGAAGTCCGTCACGCTGAGGGTCTTACCACATGCCATCCTTTCACAGATGGTGTATTCTACTCCCTTATTAAACGCATCCTTACACATTGGGAACCAATTGCCGTTAAAGAAAACATCCACGTTTCCCACACATTTGGCTGTGGTGGCCTTCAGTGTGGCGCTGAGAGCCTCTGCAACAAAACAGCAACAATAACATCATCAACGCCGACAAAGTTATCAGCTGATACAATCAATGAAATCACATCACAGAGTTCATCGAAGGTTTAGAAAAACTGAAGCAGCTTTAGAAAAACACAGAGAAAATTGTGTTGTTATTGATTTGATGCATTCATTTGTTGTCTGTTAAAAACATTCATCTCTGAAAAAGAATTCATTACCTGTGCAAACAACAGTGGCCAATCTACAGGTGTCATTTTCCTTATTCATGACAAAGTTGCTGTAACCCAGGTTGCGAGTCTGTTCTCCCAAGTGCAGACTCTTCACCTCCGCTCGACCTTCTTCAGCGACGCTGTGGTTGTGTGAAACTGGGAATCCACAGCCGAGGTCTTTACACAGCATGTGAGAGAAGCTCAGTGTCCAGGCGTCTGCACACACAGCTCCACAGTGCTCCTCCATACAGATGTTGACCGTCCCCCAACACATGTTGCTCAGCTTCATGCTGACTTTTCCTGTTGTGCAGCGCGGAGGGGGAAAGAAAATAAATACGATGTAATGATGAGCACTATGCTGACAGTGCAGTTTGTCGGCGTCACGTTACCTGAGCAGGTGACTGTTGCAGCAGTACGGCTGTGGTTGGGTGACAGTGTTGTGTTGTCACAGTCAAACAGAGACGGGGAGTTGGATGAGCAGTTGTAAGCTCTGTTCCAGATGTTTGCAGTGGTGCTGTTAGCAGGGAGGGCGGCGTGAGAGAAGGTGGAGGCCTTTCCACAGTGTTTCTGTCGACACACAACATCTGCAGACTCCTGAGTCCACGATGTGTTTGAGCCCCAGAGCAGGTAGGTGTTAGTGCCGTGTTGTATCGTCACCGTGCCGGAGCAGGGATCATCACTTCCTGTCAGGAACACTGCCATGTGCTCTGACAGCGACCAGACAAAAAAACAAAAACAAAAAAAAAACGAAAAGAAAAGATATGAACTATAAGAATTAAATAAATAAAATCACACAACAATAACAACAACATAATGATAATGATAATGATAATAACAGTATCATGAGACTTTTTATGAAAAATGTTTTGTAGCTGGTTGAATTTTTGGAACAAACCACGTAACTGTAATGATAAAAAAAATAAACCGACAGCAAAAATAAAACGTACGTATAAAAGTATTGCTGCAACAGGTTAGTGGATGTTAGTGGATGTGATCTGATGGGAAACGTGGGAATTGTATCACTTTCATAAATGATTACACCACAAAATGTCTCAGTAAGTCGTGAAGCCACTGCCACCACCACCACCAATTTGATCTGCTGCCACCTAGTGGCCAAATATCTGGCTAACAGCACATCGCTGTTGTCTTTAAATCTCTTCACTTATGTAAGACGTCTGTGTTAAGTGTCTCTCAGTGTGTGAGTGTGAAGCAGACGAGGACAGTGTTACCCTGGCAGGTGACGCCCACAGCCGCCCTCTCCGACGGCCTGATGGACAGCTGGGTGAAACACTCCGATATGGACGAGGCGTTCCGACTGCATTGTAATCTCTTGGTGAGGAAATCACCGGGACCCTGGAAGAATGTGTCAGTGTTGCTGAAGACGTTTGTCCCACACTTCATCTGTCTGCAGACCGTGTCCGAGTTTTCCATCGTCCATCCATCTCTATCAACCTGTTTCCATCGGCCCTGGTGCTGGATCTCCACTCTCCCGGCACATTTTCCAGGACCATCTTTTAATCTCACGTTTACACTGTCTGCACCACGACAACAAACACCAGACAACAGTCAAACCCCCAGAACACACACACACACACACACAGAGACCAGGAAGCATCCGTCTCCACATAACTGCCACGTCTCACCTGTACACTCCACATAAGCCTGGGATGAACAGCTGAGGTCACGGTGTCGTGCGGCCCGACAGAACCAGAGCGAGGACTCACTGCCACTACAACTCACTCTGTCCATGATCCCTGCTGCTCCCACCGCCATCGGATGAACACCATAACTGAACACCTGGAAGAAAACATCTGGGATCAGCTTCATCCCGCCACAGGAAAAAATGCAAAAAAGACTCATCCTTATGATAATAATAATAATAATAATAATAATAATAATAATAATAATAATAATAATAATGAGAATAATAATAATAATAATGAGAATAAAGATAATAATAATAATAATAATAATAATAATAATAATGAGAATAAAGATAATAATGAGAATAATAATAATAATAAATATAATAAGAATAATGAGAATAATGAGAATAATGAGAATAATAATAATAATAATAATAATAACGAGAATAAAGATAATAATAATAATAATAATAATAATAATAATAATAATAATGAGAATAGTAATAATGAGAAGAGCTGTTTTGGCTGGTCGTCAGGGCAGTGAGTGAAAACTCGCCTTCCCACAGTTTAACGTCCTGCAGACCACTTCAGCTTCTGTTTTGTTCCAGGTGGAGCCGCACACAGATGATCTCACACCGTTCACCTCGACATGAACGGCACCATAACACTGACTGTGTGAGCCTCCATCCATCAGGACCACAGCCACACGATCTGTGGTGAACAAACGCAGGGGTACGTGGCTCTGATATGGCCTGAGGTTTGTGTGTGTGTGTGTGTGTGTGTGTGTGTGTGTGTGTGAATGATGTGGTTACCTGAGCACGTCAGCTGGGTGCCACTGTCATTCTGTGTGTGTGCTCCGCCACAGTTAATATCCTGGCACCACTCATCATGAAGGGAGACGTTGTTGGTCACAGGAATCCACCTGTTGTTCTGCTCCGCCTCCAAACGCCCAGAACAAACGTTACTGCTGTCTCCTTCCAGCTGCAGGCGCTGATGATCTGTTCAATATCACACACATCCACTTATTGATATGTGTGTGTGTGTGTGTGTGTGTGTGTGTGTGTGTGTGTGTGTGTGTGTGTGTGTGTGTGTGTGTGTGTGTGTTACCCATGCATTCAACAGTAGCAGCAGTCTTGCATTCTGTGGATTCTTTAGTTACACACTGCCACAGATGCTTCATGTGCTGTTTGTCTAAGCAGTTGACCATCATCACTGATTGTGTGTGTGTGAATGATGTGGTTACCTGAGCACGTCAGCTGGGTGCCACTGTCATTCTGTGTGTGTGCTCCGCCACAGTTAATATCCTGGCACCACTCATCATGAAGGGAGACGTTGTTGGTCACAGGAATCCACCTGTTGTTCTGCTCCGCCTCCAAACGCCCAGAACAAACGTTACTGCTGTCTCCTTCCAGCTGCAGGCGCTGATGATCTGTTTAATATCAACACATCCACTTATTGATGTGTTGCTACGCTTTGAATTAACTAGCAAATGTGTGTGTGTGTGTGTGTGTGTGTGTGTGTGTGTGTGTGTGTGTGTGTGTGTGTGTGTGTGTGTGTGTGTGTTACCCATGCACTCGACAGTAGCAGCAGTCTTGCATTCTGTGGATTCTTTAGTTACACACTGCCACAGATGCTTCATGTGCTGTTTGTCTAAGCAGTTGACCATCATCACTGATCTCTGGGATTTTTCCGGAATCATCCAGGGGTGTATGGAAATGTCCTTGGATTTGCCGCATTGGTGGCTTTCGCACAATAAGTCGGCTTCAGTTTTTCCTTTGTGTCAGTGGAATCACACATAGAGCGACAAATATTATATTAGAATTGGAGCAGAAATCTCTTTTGGAATGGAAGGCTGTGATGTTATGGAGACTGGAGACGTTAGCAACAGGTCAACTTACAGCTTTACAATTCAACACCACAACATTCCCGAAAAAACACGTGACTGGACTAATTATTTCTCTGCTATATTACATATTATTATTAACACACTGCCTATATAAATATATATCACATATGAGAGCATTTGTATGAAGAAAATCAAATATCTGATGGATTGATTTGACTCGAATACTAAAAGCAGGTTTTTGAGTATTTTAGTTCTTTATTTGTCAATAAGTGATAATCATTCACATCCATTCCTACCTGAGCGTCACATGACCTCATGGTGCAACAGTCAGAGCGAGTGTGAACACTTACCCCAGCCCTCAGCACAGAAATAACCCGACTGTTGTTTCCCTCTGATGGAATACCGCACCACTCCCGCACATTTCCCGCCGTCCAGACTGATGTCGACTTTACCTGGAAGAGAGGTGATTACATCTGCATCGTCAGCAGATGTGGGTCGATGTGTTGTGGATTAAAGCGTTGTCGTTTGAACTCACCTGAACAGTTAATCTTTCTCACGGTGTCTTTTCGGTAGCGGCTGATGTTAAAACCAGGATGTTCACAGTCCCACAGGTTCTCCTCAGGTCCTCTGCACTTCACATCATTCAGCCACACTGTGCTGTCAATGGGCCTCATCTCATGTTCGGTGCCCCCCCCCTGATGTGTCCCGCAGTGAGTGCTCCTGCACACCACCTCTTCAGTGGCGGTGTCCCAGTGCTGATCTCCAACGTAACCCCATTTGCCTCGATAGAAGATCTGGACGTGGCCTTGACACGGATCCGTTTCACTGCTCAGGATCAGCCGCTTGTTTTTAGCTGGTCACATGGAAGGTGGTTCATCAAAGTATGAAAACAGCCTGGGTCACATGTTCCCACATTCTGTAGACTTTATTCATTTATTATTATTATTATTATTATTATTATTATTATTATTATTATTATTATTATTACTATTATTATTATTATTATTATTATTATTATTATTATTATTAGTATTAGTATGCTTTACTCAAAACTGCTAATTAATTGCTATTATTATTATCATCAACAACAATGACAACAATAATAATAATAATATTAATGAACATCATACATATATTATTAGTATACACTTGAGTCCAGGGTCTTATTTGCGCACTAAGTACATTTTAAAAAACACAAACGCACAATTGACATTCGATCGCGCCCTCGTCACAACAAACAAACTGGAACATGGCTCCAGTTGTTCACGAGGAACAAGAATATAACAACGAGTGCTGCTGCAGAAAGCTCAGGTTTAACCTGAGGAACTCAGACGGTTGAGTTTCAGATAGAAGATCCATGATCTTTGCTGTGGTACCTGCTTGTAGATGCAGATGCTTGCAGCAGCTGTTCATCATTCATACAAACCAGAGTGAAAAACTGTTCAATCAGGTGAAACCACCGTTCAGTTTGTTCAGGCTCAGTTTGTCACAAACTTGTAATAACAAATACTAATACTATAATATTTGCAGGAACTTGCCTTGTGCGCTGGTCAGCTCAGGGTGAGCGATGCAGAGGAGCAGGAGGAGGAACCTCATGATCAGCAGCTCACGACCGCTGATGAGAGTGAAGCAGGAGAAGGATCAGCTCAGCTTTATACTGCTGCTGCTGCTGCTGCTGCTGCTGCTGCTCACAGTCACCAGGATATGGAGCCTCTTCAAGTCTGTGACAGATGGATTCTAATGATCTAATTAGACAAACATACCATTAACAAATCAATGTAAATACCTGCAAACGTAACATCATTAATGAACTCTTTTGTTTTAATGAGACCTCTGGAGGCATCACAGTCTGAGATCACTGAATCAGTATCCTAAAATGAAAATAATGATTGCATATAACAGACAACATTAACACACACAGACACACACAGACACACACAGAGAGACACAGTATGGACACAAGGCAAAAACCAGCTGTTTACCAGTGGTTGTGTATCATCTCATATTTTGCGTCATATCATATGTTCATATGAGGAATCATCTCAGAGCAGCAGTGGTTAATGCAGTTAAACTGACTGAGACTCAGCTTTAAAAAAGAAACAATTAGAAAACCTTCTCATCTCCAACCTGCTGCTGACATCTAACAAAAAGCAGAGAAACTGTAAATTGCTCTCCTTGTAACAAAAATTCTTTTTCCACAGCGACACTGACAAGTTATAAAATATATAAAGATACAACTTTCACACATCTGATGACTCACTACATGAGGCAGGACGACAAACGTTCAAATACAGAGAAGACTCTTAACAAAATGTCAACAGTGATTTTATGCAGCATAAACGGCTTTTTACTGAGTTCTGTTCTGAACTGACAAACAACACAACACAACACAACACAACACAACACAACACAACACAACACAACACAACACAACACACTCACTGAGTGTATCGACTGCGTTTGTGTGTAATCAGTTCATCACACTGGCTGCTTCTCATTTTATCTTAATGTTCAATTAAAAATGACACCAACACAGCAAAGTGATGATTTCACTCAGTCACAGGCAGAAATAATAATAAACTCACAGGAGGACAATTCTGTCATTTAACATCAATTCATATATTAATAATTAATAATATTCTTGATGAAACACTCTCACTTCTACCCAAATCAAACTTTAAATGATGACTCAGAGTTTTTCAAATATTATTTCTTTATGTCAGATTTTTTTGTTAAAGTTAAGGTTCTGAATATTTTTATTCATATAAATATAAATATAAATATAAATTCAGATCACTAATAGTCCCTGGGTAAAAGTTGGCATGATGAGCTTCATATGGCCATACGGGTCCACATGCCGCACAACACAATACGTTTCAGCTGGATCAAATATAAATGCAGCAAATAACGACGGGATCGTGCGCGGGGTCAGAGTTCACATGCGCCTGCCGCCCGGATGTGGACTGTGTGGTTTCAGGTGCAAACTGAAAACCCCGTCAGAGTCGCACAGGCCTGTGGTTTTGTGGCTTCAGAGTTTCCACGCTGCACAATTTACACAAAGAACAAATTCAAACACAAACTGGAAAAACTCCTCTCAGGCTCCTTTTGGTTAAAAACGCTAACGTTACTGCTGAACAGGCACTGACAGGCGGGCCCCAATCAGCTGAGAGCGGCAATCAATCACAAATTAGAAATGATAAAAATGATAAATGATGATAAATTCATATACATATGAAATATATATCATATAAAATCTTTACATGGCAGATTCATTTTCAGTCTGTAGCTCCAGACTTTATAATCCCTGTTGACTTTCTTTCAAATACTTAAATATTATATTATAATATAATACTCAAAAAATATTTTCTGTTCTGTAAATAATAAATATATCTTTATGTCCTTTTTAAAATGAGTGCATTGCCAAACATATTTGTCTTTACAAAAATAGTCACAGAGGTTCAATTAAATGCCATCAACTGAAGATGTGAAAACATGGAAATAAATCCTCTATTCTTAATATTATAAATAGCATACATATAAATTATACAGAAATATAGAAATACATAAAAAATACATGTAAGAAATACATAATTGCTCGACATGTATTTACATTGTGTGTATTTTTCAGTGTATAATACATAATAATATATTATATTCCATATATTCTATAATTTAATTTTATATCTGCGTCAAAGCAGAAAATTCAACTCTATGTTACAAAGGTTTGCATGAATTTCAGACATCACAGAGCTGTAGCTCTGCAGTATACGAACAGATGATATCAGAGATCAGCTATTCATGTATTTCTGTACATGTGGAAATGTCACATTTACCAGTAAGCAGGAATTAGACACGTCCCACCTACACTGTACAAACCTCAGTGTACAAAATCTGTTATCAGTTGTTATTTTGTTACGAGTTTAAAATATCCACAACCCAGAAACCGTTACACTATCAGACACAGTTATACTAATAGACACAGTTATACTAATACACACAGTTATACTAATAGACACAGTTAACAGACACAGCTCACACATGGCGTGTGTGAGTCATGCAGAGGAGTTTTGACCACTTATTTCCTATTTATTGACGAGGCGATCAGAGATGAAGATAAAGCGTCGTAATCATCAGCTTGTGAGAAAAGCTCGCTCGGCACGACAAAGCCACAAACCTCTGGGGTCGTGTTTGTGAACACATCACCCTCTATCTACACAGGAAATCATCATTTCGCCCTCGCTTCTGAGACGTTTTCTCAGGAAACATGAAAGTGACGACTCGTTGCCAACTGATTTCAATTATAAAAGAAAGGTAATTAATTCAAAATGTATCACATCGCATAAAAATTATTAAATGTCATCATCTTTTTTATCAGAATAATTATAAAGTTGTTGCCACAGTGTGATGAGACGACAAACACACACACAAACACACACACACACACACACACACACACACACACACACACACACACACGTTCATGATTTTATGATTTAACTTTAAAGCCACATTGAGTCTTTAAGTGAGAACATCATGTTAAAAAAACGTTGTCTCCCTATAGTCACAAGTTCACCTGAGCTCATACTAAAAATGACAACACAATGTTTTGTAGTGTTTAAAAAAAACAGTGTACAACTGTTTCCAGAAAGTATTTCATCTGTATAAAAAAGATAAATATATAAATGAGTGATTTACAGTGTGTATAAGTATGTATAAGTATGTATATTTATGTTAGTCCTGTGCTCTATGCATCAACAGGAATAAAGAGTCATAAAGTCACTGATGTTTTCATGTGATTTGTTGAATTTTCTAACAAAACAGAAGAAAAAGAAAAACTAAATAACTAAATGATAATTATTATTTAAAATAATTAAAAATACAAACTGAATCTACTCCAATGAGTCATTGTGTCAGTGATGACAGTAAAGATTCTACCTTCTAGTTTTAATGTAAATTGTTATTATGATAAGTTTAATTTAAATTTGATAAAATGCAGATATAATTAATGGAGGATCTCAGGACCTTACAGGAGGAATTTTTTCTAATTTACTATATAGATATTAATGAGATATTAATTAATTAAGGTGGGAAATATTTACAGATTTAAACCAGTTGTATTTGTCTTTTCTATTCACTCAGCTGTTTAAATGAATCGGAGGCTAATCAATGTGCTAATCAATGTGCTAATAAATGAATTAAATTAGAAAAGTTTCGTTTATATTTTCAGGATTTGTATGATAAATGTCGAAAACTAGTTTCCTACAGAAAACCTCAAAACAAACCTTTCATGTAATGTTAAGTATATTTTCAGAACATGTGAGGATTTGATTTGTGATGAAAGACTTATAGATTTACTTATTGATTACATACGGTGGCTAATTGTCCTCTAATGATACTCACTAGGTGATAATGAATGTTTATTACCAATCAGTAATCATCGTTATAGATACATATAATGACCGTATACTCACTGTGGGTTACTCTAAAGACGACTTTATGTCTTACTCATAACACACATCCATCTAACAGACACAAAACCACACACGCACGGCGACTCACTAACACTTCTGAGAAAACTTCAGAGAGGTTTTTTTTTTTTTTTTTGGTGCAGATTTGCACAGAGACGCAGGTGAGACTGATCTCAGACCATCGGACGCGTTGGTCCAGACAACAGGATCAAACGCATCATCGCCCACTGGTTCCCAAACCACAAACACATACATGTGACTGAATGATGAACGATCAACACTGGTGTCAACACAGCAAAACTCCCCGTCAGCCGCCGTCTCTCTGCGTGGAGAGCAGGCTGGACTGCAGCACACAGGACAGGTCTTAATGTCCTGAAGCTGCAGCATCTTCAGCTCCAGCTGCTCCTCATTCTACACCTGGAAGACCACGTTATTCCAGAGAGATCCAGTTCAGCACGAAATCCTGAAATACTGGAGAAAAAAAACCCCTGAGAGACAACAAGAACCTCTGCAAACTGCTGCAGCAAAGGACATGGACATTATGGACCTTAGGACATTATGGACGACTGGCTGCTGGAGCATTTCCACTTCTGCTACATGGAAATGCACAGAGCTGCAGACACAGACCACAGGATGAGAGTCCATCAAGAATCTGCATTTAAAAAAAACAGATTTTATTTTTCCCCCCTTGCTTTTATCTGACAGTATATTACTGTTATTACTGTTATTACTGCACATACAGAACATATACTGCATCATGCAGTACATATACTGCATGATGCAGTACATAAGATTGAACTGCCGACTGTGTACACAGTAAATAACATTTAATAACTGATGGAACTGATAAAAATAACCAATGAAATGAACTGATGAAAATCTATTGCACTGCTACCACTACTACTACTACTACTACTACTACTACTACTACTACTAGAACTATTACTAATACTACTAATACTAATAATAATTATAATAATAATAACAAATAATAATAAAAACAATAATAACAGCAACGGAGAGGAGTATGACTGATCATGTCTTAACTCATCGAACCCTCTGAGTTTCAGGTGTCAAATTTGAGCTGGGCCTTTGTGACAGCATGTTTTCACCACTAGATGGCAGACAGTGACAAGCATTTGGAGTGAAGTTAGTGAGAGAAAAGAGAAAAGATGCATTTTTGTGTGAACCTGAACATTCACCTGCTGAACATCTACCTGGCTGAAGACGATGGGGATGCAGCAGTTAGTGAGTCAGTGTCCAGTGTCCCTGGAGGAACGGCCTCCTTATTTTTCACACTTGGACAAAGGACATTTATCATAGGGACGTTTAATGAGACACTCACATCAGCGTCGTGTCCCACTCTTCCTCTGCATTAATCATCTTCACCGTGTCCTGCTGAGATCTCAATAGGTGCCTTCATCAACCTGTGTATTATTGCCACAATAATTAGAATCTGCTTCTTCTAATGAATCTGTGTCTCTGTGAGGACAGCGTCCCAGCCGACCTGTGGACCGACACTCAGGCCTGATATGAAACCTGATGGACGCGACAGGCAGGTTCCTCAGAGAAGAACAGATCTTCATCTGGAGAAGCAAATGAGTTATTCCCACTGTGAGACGCCATCGTGACGCTGCTCGCTGCGTCCACCTGCTGCGACTGACGCGGCTTCTGATGTCAGCTTCATCCATAATGGATCGAGTGGCAGTTTTCTGACGATACTGTGGAAATACTACATCCTGTTTCCTGTCATTATTACACAGCTCTTTTCTCTCTCTCTCTCTCTCCATGTTTTCCTCTGGAGGAGAAGCAGGAGTCAGGCTGAGGGGAAGAAGCACACAGGACATCTGGAATCAGACAGCAAGTCAAAATAGTTTATTACAGAACAGGAGTCATAGTTGAGGCACCACCTCACATTTAGTATAGGCACTGTACTACTGCACTGAGTCACAGCCACGTCACAGCCTGACGCCCACAGGAACACTGCACACAGCCGCCGCACACAGACACACAGACACACAGCCTCGTGTGGATCCTCTTATTATACAACCTCCATCTTTATTGTAAGGAAAGAAAACAAAGCCATATTAAGTAATATTGATTGGTGGAGATAATTCAACTCATCGTTAACTCCTGTTAGAATTATTATTAATAATAATGATAATAATGATAATAATAAGTTTGTGTTCTGCAGTGTGTGTGTATGTGTGTGTGACAGGCAGGGTTCAGTCTTTCCATGTCTACATCTCATCTGAGTCCTGGATCTTGTCACACATCCTGTACTTTCACGCAACAAGAACCACAACACATTTTATTCCTATGATTACAATTATGTCAAACAAATCATAATAAAGTCAAAAGTGACAAAGGTTCGTCGACATGTCCCTGTTTCCTTCACCCTCTGTCTGTGAGAGTGTAAAAAAAAAGGAAAACTTCCTGCAGGAAACAGGAAGTAACCTCATCTTGTTTGTTGTTAGGGGGATTATCATGTAGCATGAATTAACTCATGAAACAACAGGATGCATCGTGAACCTGGAGTGACACAGATCTAAGATCAGTACTGAAGCTCACTTTATGATGATACGATGAATCAACCATCAGCAAATTCACAAACCTTGATTAAAAACAGAAGTTGGACATTTTGGTAAATCAGAGGCTGCTGATGAGTTCTGTTTTTCTCTTTATGGGGGAAAGAGAATCACTTCTGAGCAAACAGCAGCAGCGACGTCCCAGAGTCCTGTGTGACACTGAGGTTACCAAGCAACAGATGAAACCCTGTGCAGAAGCACACACACACACACGCACACGCACGCACACACACAATATAATCTCTTCCAAGTTCTGTCCTCATATGTAGAAACATGACTAAATAAACTCTTTCCCCACATTTTGGTCAAAACATCAAACTGTGCACTTTAAGGAAACTGACGTCTGATTTGTTAGAAAGAACTGAAAGTTCCTCAGTCAGGAGCAACAAATTAATAATAATAACAATGATAACAATCATTTGTATGAAGCTCTGTGTATATCATATTGATCATTTCCATTGTTTCATACATCAGTGTTTTATCCTTGGTTTTCTGTCTTCACCTTCAGAACATTGAATTCAGTTTTACAAACAGCACGGAGCAAACTGAGAATCCACCGAGAACACCACGCCACTCAGCAGGTTGGATCACGTCTGTGGTTCCCGTGACGACTGTACAAACACTGAGCGGTGGAAATGACAGAAGACCAAAGGGTCTCAAGCTGAAATCATCAAAACTCAACACTAACAACACAAATACTGAGTTTCTTCACTGGCACTGTCTAAGCCTCATGGGAAAAGGAAACAGATTCATGTTTATATTCATATTCAAACATATGTGCTGTAACATCCAGCTCAGGTCTGAACCACAACACAACACAGCTGTCACCTCACAACCTCAATCCACAACACAAACAGCTGGAGGGAAAAATATAATAAACAAACAACAATGAACAGTGAACAATTAAAAAAAAACAAAATCATGTCCAACCATCGTCGTGGCCGTGTTTGTTTGTTTTTTTGTGTTTTGTTTTTTTTCCAACAACAGGTTTAAATATGGAACCGAGAGAGAACAGGTGGGAAGGCTGGATGTAAGAGGAGCACGGTGACGCTACCTGCAGGTCTCAACACTGTTGCCCGGGAAACAGTGTTGATATTTTCCTCCACGAAAAAAAGAGCGAGGAAAAAGCAGGGAGGCTTTTCACTGTCAAAAATAAGACTCGGCTCTACGGAGGCATCATGAAAGGGAAAACTATGTCAATTCTGCATCTCGGTTTGCACTGTGCTGAACGCCGCCCCCCCCGCTGTGCTGAACGCCCCCCTGCTGTGCTGAACGCCCCCCGCTGCTCTGCCTGTACATACATACTGATATCTGCTTCCTGTTTCCTGTTGACGACAGGGACTCTTGGACCTGGGAGAGATTTTTTATTGCATTGACCTGAGCCTCTGTTTTTTTCCCCAAACCAAACGTTACCTTTCCTGTGAGAACACATTCATCAGCTCAGCTACCTGCACTGAAGCTTCCTGCTCGTCTCAACCTGCACAGCCTGACGCACACATCCCATCAGGAGGCAGAGAAACAGAGACACCAGGCTTTTTCCTACTGAATCCAGGTGGCATCTGCTCTGCAAAACAATCACTGGAAAAACAAAGTAGAGAAACAGCGCAGGAAAAGTCCCAGAATTCCATTGGGAAGGCCGCGTGTCATAAACGTCGTAAACGGCTTCGGGAAAACAGAAAGTCTCTGACAGCTCGACCGAGAATTAGACTCTGAGTGTGTCTGAGTGCACATGTGACCACACACAAGTACAACTGCACGCACACACACACACTCTCGCATACAAGACGCACACAATAAAACTACATGTTCGCACAGACACGGACACACACAGGATGTGATAACAGTTAACAGTGTTTTCAAAGCAACATGATATGACTGTTCTGCCCAGTGTTTCCATCATCATCATCATCATCATCATCACCATCATCACCATCATCACCATCATCATCACCATCATCACCATCATCATCATCATCATCACCATCATCATCATCATCACCATCATCACCATCACCACCACCATCATCACCATCATCATCACCATCATCATCATCATCACCATCATCATCACCACCATCATCATCATCACCATCATCATCATCATCACCATCATCACCACCATCAACATCATCACCATCATCATCACCATCATCATCATCACCATCACCATCATCATCATCACCATCACCATCACCATCACCATCATCACCATCATCATCATCATCATCACCATCATCATCATCATCACCACCATCAACATCATCACCATCATCATCACCATCAACATCATCACCATCATCATCACCATCATCACCATCACCATCATCATCATCAACATCATCACCATCATCATCACCATCATCATCATCACCATCGTCAACATCATCACCATCATCATCATCATCATCACCACCACCATCATCATCATCATCACCATCACCATCATCATCACCATCATCATCATCACCATCATCATCATCATCACCATCATCATCATCATCACCATCATCATCATCACCATCATCATCATCATCACCATCATCATCACCACCACCATCATCATCATCATCACCATCACCATCATCATCACCATCATCATCATCACCATCATCATCATCATCACCATCATCATCACAGCAACCACTGACACAAATGTTTCAATAATGGAATTTACTGCCCCCTTGTGGCAAATCAGTGAATGTATAAAATAAAGGAGAATCGATGAAGACGACTTAAAGCTACACAAATCAATAGAGTGATATATAAAACATACATGCATTTAGTCGACAAACTACGGCCGCCAGATGTTTCTGATCCTCCTGTTCTCTGATTGGACAAAGTAAGTGACTCCAGCATTAAGCAGCTAAGGAGCCGGTTTCCTGAAACAGATGGCGACAACAGTGGGAGGCTAATTTCAACAATGAAACACAAAAAATAACCAACTGCACAAAAGAGGAAGCACGTAAGTCACAAACAAATGCAAATGACACTGGAACGAACACACACACACACACACACACACACGCACACACACACACGCACACACACAGTAGCTTTATGAAGGAGGCTGATTAGCGTGCTATGCTGAGACACAGTCTCCAACCAGCAGAGCTGTTAGTGACATAATGATCTTTGTTTTCTCTCCAAGTGGTTTGTGCCAGTGAGTCTGAGCGTGTGAGTGTGTGTGAGTGTGTGTGTGCGTCTCAGTGTACAGACAGCAGTGTCTCTGTGTGTCACATACATGCACAGTATGTGTCAGATGCACACGATGCATCACCAGAAATAACCAGAAATATGCATGGTGTGTGTGTGTGTGCGTGTGTGCGTGTGTCCTCGCTGTAGGGGACAATGCATCAGTTCTGATGAAGAAGCTGACGACTGATGCTTCAGCCTTCACCCCTCAGTCACCTGACCAGTATCTGCCGTGTGACAACCTCACACCATCAACACAACCGCCATCAATTTGGCAGTTTTTCCTCACCCTTGTTGAGGGTGTAGGTCAGAGGTCAGAAGTCAGAGGATGTCACACTCTGTACTCTTTGTTAAAGCCCTTTGAGGCAAATTGCAATTTGTGACTATGGGCTATACAAATAAAGTTTAATTGATTGATTGACACAACGTGTCGTCCAGAGTGGAGGAGGAGCCGGTGGAGTCTGGTGACTGATGCAGAGTCGCTGATGTATCTGAGGGGAGAAGATACAGGAAGCCAAACGAGATGTTCAACCACACTCAGCTCTTCTCTAACCACACAGTGTGTCACTGCTCGTCGTCAACGACGACAACAACAACAACAACAACAACAACAAGTGTTTGAGCTGCCTGTGGTGTGATCGTGTATTAATGGCCGCTCCGATTCACACTGTAGCAGCAGTGCTAACGTCACACACACACACATACACTGTACATAACACACTGTACACAACACACCAGTGGTCATAGAAAAGTGTCCATCAGATAGGAAATAACAGAAATAACAGATATGGCCCTATGTTCCTTTAACAGCCAGAAAAGTACCCTGCTTTGATTCGGACAACAACAGTTCAGAGGCCTGTTGTTTCTTCATGTCTGTTTGTTGTTGTCTTTTTGCTGTTTCAGTTTTGTGTGTCTTCTCGACCATTTGTCTTTTCGCACTCGTCCATGACTGAGAAAGTTTTGTGCGTCGCGGCGTGCAGAGACACACACCACAGGGACATGAAGACAGAGGAGTATCTCAGTGTGAATCCACACACACACGAAGAAAACATCAGTGCCACTTTGCATGTGTGCGTTAGTGTGTGTGTGTGTGCGTGTGTCACGCCGTTTCCTGTAGGCAAAGGGCTTCCACTGCGTTACTGGGTCCCTGTGCGACGCCGCCGATCACAAACAGCATGCTGGACGTCTGCAGGAGGGCGCAGGAGCAGCGAGCCGTCGGCATGGCGGCCACGTGCTCCCAGCGGCGCTTCAGCGGGTTGTAGCTCTCCACTGTGCCCAACGGGGACGGCTCGTTACCTGCAGGACGCACAATTACAGAGGAACACGTTACAGGACGTATCTGTACACACACTCACACGTACCTGTACACACTCACACGTACCTGTACACACTCACACGTACCTGTACACACTCACACGTATCTGTATACACTCACACGTATCTGTACACACTCACACGTACCTGTACACACTCACACGTACCTGTACACACTCACACGTACCTGTATACACTCACACGTATCTGTACACACTCACACGTATCTGTACACACACTCACACGTATCTGTACACACACTCACACGTATATGTACACACTCACACGTACCTGTACACACTCACACGTACCTGTACACACTCACACGTACCTGTACACACTCACACGTACCTGTACACACTCACACGTATCTGAGCAGTTCTATCGTTTCTCTCTGCTACAAATGTTCACAACATGAGAAGATGCAAACGACCTCCGGCTCCATGTTCAACGACTGTTCCCTCATCTAACGTAAGAACACTGATTCATCAACACACAAACAGACCACCGTCTGCCTTTCATGGAAATAATTGGCTTTTCCCCTCATCAGGCACAAAGCTCACTGTCATTATACATGCCGGCAGTAAATTGTTGCCGTTTCCATGGAGACCCACATCACAGTCCCAAATGACTTTGTGATCATTTTGTTCTCAGAATAAAAAGTGACTCGTCGGCCTTTTCAAAGAAATCTGAGTCTGATCAGGCCTCACCTCCTGAACCACAACCCCCCCATACACACACACACACACACACACACACACACACACACACACACACACACACACACACACAAAACGATGTATTTAAGCAGATAGGTCAGGTCTGTAGCCTGTGTGGCACTGACGGGAAAAAAAAAATCCAATAATGATAATCCAATAGTTAATTATTAATGATTGAATGAATGAATTGTGACAATAACTCTGGTCCAGTCTTATATAAGGAGTCTGTCTCTAACTGTCTCGGCTGTGTTGGACAGTGTGTGGGCTCAGTTCCTCCTCCACATGACGAGAGCTGCAGTGAAACACGCTGAAACACGGTCGACATCTTTTTGCCCACAGTGTGAAAATCGCCGTCGCTGACAGAAAAACATGGAGGTTTGGAAATCGACTTTCTACAGAGAGAATGTAACGCACATTTTAAATCACATCACACGTAAACACACGCAGTATTAACAAGAACGACATCCCAGATGCTGTCTGGTTAACAGCCAGAGGGGATGAAACGTGCCATAAACAGCGATGACTCACGAGCCCAAAATATCCCCGCGGATGATTTGGGAGGAGTCACAGCTGACACCATGAACAAACACAATTACTATTGTTGTAATTGTAATTATTACTATTGTTACTATTGTTACTATAGTTTCTTTTCCTTCACTCCTCATCCCACATTTAGTTCTGGACGTATCTCATTCAATCCTCTCCGCACTTCCTCTATGTTGCCTTTTCTTATTACAGACCACACACACACACACACACACACACACACGCACACACGCACACACACACACACACACACACACACACACACACAGACAGAGAGAGAGAGATGTCAGGTTTGATTATTGACTATCAGTCTGATGTTCACACAGCGACGTGCTGCCTAAATGAATTAAGTCCTGTCTGGACACGTGTTAAAAACAAACGAAGCACAGAGGCTTTAATCCATTTAAAACCATCGAAAGCTTCGTTAACATCAGCGGCAGAGCGACGGAGCGGCAGAGCGGCGTGCGCTGAATAAACCGTATCATGAGTGGATTAATGCTGAGAGCGACCTGATCCATCATGCAGCGATCTTCAGGCTGGTGTCCTGTTTGTTCTTGTCAGAAAAAAAAACAGATAAAAGCTGGTAAACGTCTCTGATTTTTGCAAAATCTCAATATTGAAGTAAAAAGATGTGAATATATCAAATGTGATGTCCTGTAACAATAAATATTCTTATCTAGCATAAACTCTGCTGGCAGGAATTAATGGCTTCTGCTTCGGACAGTAGGTTCTATTTGTTTTATGAGGATTGGTGTGTGTGCGTGTGTGTGTGTGTGTGTGTGTGTGTCTGTGGGTACAGAAATGGTTCCACGAGCAAACACATTATTTATCATAGTAAGCAGAGACATAGAGACACTCAGCAACAGTGACGAGGTCATTGTCACCAGGATAAATGTTATTGTTCATCCTCCATCTCTGGTTTAAAGGCACAATCCACCTCTTTATGTTTGTGAAAACGATATTGTGAAGTCGTTGTCGGGTCTGTGGAGCTGATGAATGCGACGTGGCGCTGAAACAGTTGACATCATTCACTGCACTGACCGCGGCTGTTGTTCTGCTTCACCTCTCTCTACTTCCCGGGTCAAAGCACAGTGCCGTGTTTAACTGAGAGAAAATAACACTCGAGTGAAAGAAAATGAGGTGCTGACCTAAACCACCAGCTGCGATGACTCTTCCTCCCAGACATCCTGCCACGAAGTCCGCCCTCTTCTCCCTCATCCTGGACGTCCGGCTCGGTTTGATCCAGACCCCTGTCGGAGGAGAGAGGACGGTCACCACAACAGAAAACCACAGACTCTATGGAAAAACATGTTTCCAGCAGTAATGTATGATAATGTATGATCCCTCTGCCCCCCCCCCACCCAATACTGCTATTTATACACCTCCATAAATATGTATCATATATCTGTATCTCTGTTAGTGATCTATAGATGCTGAAGAGAAGTGGGCCGGGAACAGAACCCTGTGGAGCTCCGGGTTGGACGGGATGCTGTGCCCGTTTTACTCTTGTATTTATTTCCCACCGTCACACAACCTCTCACACAATCAGTCAAGCAGAACAATTCCTCCCGAACAGGGGAAACTCTCCTCTTGTATTTTTCACTGCTGCTTTAACCTTTAAATCGACACTGCCATTTGTCAGACGTATTATTAATTCAGCTGCTGGAGCCCAGTGACAAATTTGGGGGAAATTAATAAGCAGGCGTTCATCTCGTGTGGCTGAAACTGCTCTCGCTCTCGTTGCACTGACTGTGTTTGACTCCTGTGGCGTATGAGTGACACCAGAGCTGACATCTGCCTGCAGGACTCAGCTGGACCCGAGCAGACGGAATCAGTCCTCTCGTTTCATTTTCCCAGACACCAGCAACTCACTGAATTTCACCTGCGCATACCAAATCACACACACACACACACACACACACACACACACACACACACACACACACACACGCACGCACACACACACACACACACACACACACACACACACAC
>JAFBJQ010000399.1:748078-760419 GCA_016785345.1 Trinectes maculatus | reverse complement strand
CGCACACCCCCTCACACACACACACACACACACACACACACACACACACACACACACACACACACACGCACGCACACACACACACACACACACACACACACACACACACACACATACCGTCTGCACCCATTTCCCAGTGTCGAGATGGGAATATGTTGGCGTGAAATAATCATGGCAGCTCCCCCTCAGTCTGAGATCACATTCTGACTGACAGCTTCAAATACTGACACAAGTCCACTCGTGGTCAGTACACATATCCATCTTATCTATAACACAACACAACACATCACCGTGACGATACTCCACAGCAGACAGCATCAACACTCAGGAAGCGGTCTCCTCAGCCAGTCACCACTGAACGACAACAAAGAGAAACGATCGTATGGTACAAGGTGTTAAATATGACGTCCATCACTGTCAGACATGTTGTGTTGTCGAGACACATCAAGGTCGACAGTGTGTGTGGTGACACAGAGTCGTTCCCATATGCTGGTCTGCATCTGTGATGTTAACGAGTCTTTTCATTTACACATTTAGAGTTAATTAGTTCAAGTTTTTTTTATTTTATTTTAAATGAAAATATACTGTGTCTATTTGTCCACAGCTTCACAGGAGTAAATCTGTCTTTGTGATGCTGCTGAGTCACACACATCAGGACACTGCCAAAAGACACACACACACACACACACACACACACACACACCAGCAGCACCAGCGCTCATGTTGAGGTGGAGCGCGTCAAGCAGCTGCTGCAATGCAGCTTCTCTCATCAATGACAGGGATCAATGCAGTGATCTGTGAGTGTGATGAGGACCAATCAGATGTTTCCAGTGATCAGGAGAAAAGACGGACACAGCAAACGTCCTGTGAGCCTGTCTCACACACCAGGCTGCCTCTGACCATGATTGAACATGATTACATGTCCACTGATCACATGTCCCGTCAGATGTCTCAGAGACAGATCAGTCTCAGTGGGGAAACTGGAACCAGCAGAGATGAGAAGAGCAGAAGACAAGATGAACGGTGACCTGCTGATTATGTTGGACAGCAGAGGACAGCTGCTGTTTTAACGCCACCACTCACTCGAATAAAAAAAGTGTTCGTGATCAATTTCTCTCTTTTCATTCATCTCTCTGACGCTGTCACATGAACTTCTCCATCTCCTAGAGAAGAAGAAGAAGAAGATGTGCTGCAGGTGTTCACAGCATGTGTGTTCATGTTCCAGAGGAAAATCAGGTCCAGGAGAAAAATGAAAGAACGAGGTCAAGAAGAGAGAGAGAGAGAGAGAGAGAGAGAAGCAACACAGTGTCAACACTCAGAGGAGCCTGGAGGAGGAGGACTGATGTTCTCACAGAGCAGATCACTTCACCCCGACCACGTCACCGTCCACACATCAATAAATAAATAAATAAATGATAAAAACTGAACTTTACTCAAAGGCAGAGCTGAACTGAGGAGACACAGATCTGCTGTCAGGAGCAAACACACACACACACACACGCGCACACGCACACCCACACAGACGCACACACGCACACACAGACGCACACCTCCCAGCTCGCACAGGCCACACTGACCTACACTGTCATAAAGTCACAGCAGAACAGGAACAGCCGTTTCATGTATCTCTCATCTCTCTCTCACTCACTCACACACACACACACACACACACACACACACACACACACACACACACAGCATGTGTGATAGGCTGCAGCATGTCCAGTAAGTTAAGTCTTTTAATCATATAGGAAACAAAGTAAAGCCGATTCACACAGCTTCATATTTGTCATAATTACATTACAGCGGTTGGAGGATCGTCCAGTATGCATGAACGTCATTACCATAAAGGCTTGTTTTCATTAGTGCACTGATGTGTGTACAGCGTCACAAGCCGTCACGCTGCACGGCGAGTAAAACGTGTCGCCGTCACACTTCAGTCACCTCAGACAGGTATAAACCACAAGGACGAGTGTGTAAACAGTGTGTCTGTCTGTGTGTGTGTGTCTGTGTCTGTGTGTGTGTGTGTGGACAGTGATGAGCTCTTTATGCACAGAAACAATAAACATGATGAAGAAGGAGAAACGAGTTGACGCTGACAATTGAAAACCGTCATTTTAAATAACGTGCACTCTCCAGTTTAATTTCGTTTGGTTTTGTTTTGTCTTCTGTGTTGTTTCAGAACGTTTCCTCTCAGTAATGATGTGTAATGATGCAGCTTTGAAAACGTCTGTCAATCATGCCACTCCTTCACAACTCGCGTTTAACTTCTCCGACACCGTTTACAGCTAATTGGACGATGCAATTATTGGAGCTTGTTTACAGGAAGTTGAACATGGTGAAACATTTCCTGCTATTAACAAAAAAAAAACAGTGCTTCCTTCACTGCAGAGACGCTGAGTCGTCCACACATCAACTGGTTCACACTCACATCTGTGCGTCTCCACCAAACATGAGTCACCGACTCAAACTCACTGCACCTGCAGAGTCTCTGCTCTCTTCCCTCTCAGCTCCATCCAGAGGACGCCACGTCTCCACCTGCTGCTGTTCTCCTCCTCTATCTGATGCTGTTGTTCGCTTGTGTCTCCGCTACTGTTTATGTTGATCACAATGCTCCCATCAAGCCTGTGTGCAGACACCCCCCACCCCCGCCTCCTCCCCCATCCTCCCCCATCCAGAGGGAACAATGGAAATAAAATATTTAATCACAAGCAGCAACAAAATAGATGCAGATGACTGATGTCACATGACTCAAGTTAGTCTGTTTCTCCTCCTTGTGTGTGTGTGTCTGTGTGTGTGTGTGTCTGTGTGTGTGTGTGTGTGTGTGTGTCTGTACCGTTACCATTATCAGATTTATTTATATTTACATTACTGTTCTTCTTCAATTCTTCATATAACATGATGTTTTAGCCTCAGTATTTCAAATGGCAGGTTTCCTACAACACAAATTATGATGCTAATGATGATGATGATGATGATGATGTTCTTACTGTTGTGACAGATATATATGTATATTGCAAAATATAGTATCAACACCTCAACCGGACACGTGTCCAAAGGTCTGTTTTCCAGGTTTGATCCTGGGAAAAGGCCGTTCTCCTTCAGCGCCCAGCACATTGAGGCTGAGTGAGGGGATTCACACAGGAAAAGGATCAGATCAAATATTACAGCCCCGCTGACGGACGTGGGGACGTGAGAGGACGCACTGTGCTACATGCTAATTCAACTGGTGCCGATATCGATATTTCCCTCTCACATTTTCTAAAATTAGAAAAAGAAACTATGACTAACTAAACTAAACTAAAGTTGTAAACTAAGACAAACTCTGGGCGCTGGAGACGGCGTGTCAGTCACGCACGTTAAACCAGACAGCTGCTGTTTTCCATACGTCCGTCATCCATCATGGAGTTCCATCTCCAAACGGGTTTATTCCCCCGACACAATAATAATCCCCCTTAAATATGATTCAAATGAACAGCATCACCTGGGATATGAAAATCTCTCATGTGTCTCAAAAGATCACAGCCTGGTAGACAGAGACAGAGACGGAGACAGAGACGGAGCACACACACACACACACACACACACACACACTGTGTGGTCCTCCTCGTACCTTGGTCCAGATCATACTCCTCCATGGTGCTGACAAAGTGAGGTCTGGAGTAGAAGTTGTGTGGCCCTGGTTGCTGGAGGCCTCCCAGGCTGAAGAGGCTGCGCTCGTTAGCGGTGCAGCAGGAAAACGCTCTTCTGCTGGGGATGCAGGGGAAACGCGTCCAGCTCTTCATCTCCAGGTCAAAGGCCTCCAGCGCCGTCACAGGCATCTTCCCCTGTCGACCACCTGGGAGAGAAGAGCCAACGCTCAGAGATCTTACCATCTTATGAAGGATCTTATGTTGATGGTCTATCAGCTTATGGAACTGATGATATCTGAGAGCACTGAGCTACAATAACCTCAGCTGTGTTTTATCTTAGCAACAACAAAACAACAACGAATTTGCTCTCAAACATCCAGGAATATTATTATGTGCATGAATAAAACTCACACCGAGACATTTATTTTCTGTCCTCACCCAGAGGACGCACACGAGCTGTGGTCTTCACAACTCATAACAGACAACAACAAGGTGCAGGCGGAGAGGAGAGCGAGCAGAGCGAGCGAGCAGAGCGGACAGTGGGCAGAAGAAGATGTAAATGAGACTGAGGAACAGTGAGGAGAAGGTGTGGGGGTGGGGGTGGAGGAGGGTCAGCGTGAAGATCGATGGGACCAGCGTCAAAGTGAGTGGGAAGCTTCAGAGAGAAGAGTCTGACCCGAGAGCTGCATTGATTTCACAGGAAAATCCTGTCGTTTAGTCAAACGGGTTGATCTGTGATGAGCGAGTCGCTGCGACGCGTCAGAGGGAGAGACGCGTCAGAGAGAGAGAGAGACGCGTTCACGTCAGACCGTCAGGACCATCGTCCTGAGACCTGAAGGTTGCAAATGTTGACACTGACTCTAAAAGTGAACATGTGATTTTAAAATCTGTTTCCTGGACGTTAAATAACAGTGATGTAAAAAAAGCCTGGTTTGGTTTCAGCTGTTCATCCATCACAGACGTGTGGGATGGTGCACAGCGCCCCCACTGGGCCTGGTGCTGTTATTAAGGCAAACTGTCTTTCTCCTCTTCTTCCTGTTGTAGGACGTTAAACTAAAGTGACTGATCATTTCTGGCTTTAGTTCAGTGAGTATCTTTATTCTTTTTTTCACACGGTTGTAACATTGTAACATTGTGTGTCATTGTGTTTTGTGATTA
The DNA here is from genome assembly GCA_016785345.1 of Trinectes maculatus. Lineage (NCBI taxonomy): Eukaryota > Metazoa > Chordata > Actinopteri > Pleuronectiformes > Achiridae > Trinectes > Trinectes maculatus. The sequence goes on along the minus strand of JAFBJQ010000399.1, from coordinate 755,629 downwards.
CAAATTGAATCTGAGCAGCTTTTGTGTCGTTCGGTCAAAAGCAAAAGGTGAGAACATTGTTCCACTGCGTCTGTGAAGAACCTGTCCCCTGACATTTGTCTCAGAGTTGGATGTAGGAGACGTCCGCCCCTGAAGGGGACAGGATCATTTCTCTGAAATGTCAAACCTTCTGTTTAAGGTCAGGAACAGGGACAGAAATATTTTTGCCTAAACCAGCTCATTTCATCTGTGTCTGTGGACTGAAGGTCGAGACGCTCAGCACATTCCAGAGCAGATGTTTGCTACAAAATCAACGTTCACTTCGGGAAAGATAAGAAATGTGTTGTTGATTTCCATATGGAACCCGGGTCTCTGCGGCGGGGGAGTAAATGTTCGGCTGACATTCCTGAGCCGTGTGAGCTGTTTCCTGCAGGAAGCTGTCAGGTCTGATATGAAACACCAGACGCACAATCCCTGTTTCCTGTCGGGGGATTTCAGGTCGGATCTCAGACGCTGTTCTTGATTTAAAGAACAACATGATAACTTGTTACTTTTGGAGATAAATCCTCTTCTATGTCAAACTGACAGGTTGTTTTCATCACAATGTAAAATGCTACTTTTCTAACTTGTTATTGAAAAGTATTAACATCAAAGGCTAAAGCTGCATGATACAAGCTGGACTGAGGTTACTCTTTACGTGTGTGTGTGTGTGTGTGTGTGTGTCATGTTGTTGTTGTTGTTGTTGTTGTTGTTGAGAGCATTGTGTCCCTGTGGACGGGCACCTGGATGAAATGGGAATGATGATCCGTAGGGATCGTGTCAGGAGGCGGAATGTGGAGCGCGTTGCTGCTGTGTCGTCAAACGGATTCATCGCTACACAATCGTGTCCCCGGTGAGGTGAAACGACCGCACGCCGCCTCGCTTCGAGTCCAATCTCCGTCTCGCCAGAGGTGTAAAGTGCTGAAGCAGCGAGGTGTGGAGCGATAACAGCGAGGACTGTCAGGTGAGACGGTCTCTGGTCACAGACATGAAGAGAAGTGAGATGATCACATCTCCATCTTACCCAACATGTAGATCTTGTTTCCGGTCACAAAGGGCGTGGCTCCGTAGCGCGGCGTGGGCATGGAGGCCATCGGCTGCCACTGGTCCTTCTGGGCCTCATAAACGCGGACCAGGGCCTGTGGCGTGGTGTCTGCACCCATACCCCCCAGCGCATACACCTTCCCACCTGCAGAGACACAAAGCACACGGGGACGGGATGAAGGGACACACATGTCCAGGTCAGTAAGAGACGCGTCACTGTGTGTGCGTCGCTGTCGCAGCTGAACACACACGTTCACACGACCTTCGACCCGGACGCACAAACTTCCAGACTCACACTTGACTTTTCAACAAGGACACTGCAGCGCCATTAGACTATAGGGAGGAGAGAGGAAGAGTGCTGAGCCAGCAAGGACGGTGGTAGGAGAGAGAGAGAGGGAGGGAGGGCGAGAGACACTCACTCAGTTCAGCAGACAGATGATGGATCAGCTGAGCTGTGATTTAAACTGTGAAGAATCACGCAACAACAAATCTGTCACTCGGAAAACAGCTCAACACAAGTGATGATCGAAACACAGTTTTACTGCTGAGTATAAAATGAATCACGCAACGAGGACACAACACACACACACACACGCACACACACACACACACACACAAGTTGAAAGGTGGAGCCTTTACATACATTTCTGAAAAAAGCTTATTTTTATTTTGAAAAACAGATTTTTAGGCCTCTAACATAAATGACAACAGTCTGAATCTCTCTCTCTCTCTCAGTCTTTCTCTCTCTCTACATACACACACACACACACACACACACACACATATATATATATACTGTATATATTCACTGTCCACCCACTCTGTGACCTGTGACCAGCACCATCACACAGTTGCTGCGTGTGCGTGTGTGCATTTGCGTGTGTGTGTGTGTGTTCAGTCTTTCGGGCCCGTCCTCGTTCTAACGATGCGCAATCTCCTCTAATTAAGGAAACCGTGCTCTGTTCTGTGCGTCACCCCTGGAGACGCCATGGCAACCGCAGCGTAACCTACAGACTGTTATTATGGGGTTGCTGCCTGGTGAACAAAATCCATCACCACTCAAAGCCGAACCCCAGGACGTGATCACACAATCCAAGTCAATGACGCACAAAGTGCAAATGGCCGGGGCTCCGTTAGCTTTTATGTTTTTGTCCTTGTCCTCGTTGTGTCTCTGATGTCAGACGTGAATCTGCTGCTTTGATTCCTCTGACACGTCTTTCATCACGGCCCATATCGGAGTCTGTCTCTCATCTGTCTCTCTCTCTGTCCCTGAAACATCTTCTCATGACACCGAGACTCTTTACTTTCATCTCTCTCTCCCCCCCCCCTCTCTCTCCCTTTCAGTCCAGCTCGCTGCTCCTCTGTCCCTCATGCATTAATCCCCCCCCGTCCCCCGTTTCTCTCATATTAACCTTTCATTCTTCCCTCTCATCTCATGTCATTAGGCCTTATCCCTCAGCACCCCCCCCCCCTCCTGTAACAGAACTGAATCAAAGACAATGTGGAAAATACAACTTTTTCAATATTCAGTCACGTGATCATGATGAAATCCATCGAGCGTTAATACGTCGTCCTTCAGTCCGTCAAAGTCAAGTTTGTCACAAGCAGAAACGAGCTTTTTCTCTCAGCTCGTCTTAACGTTCGGCTCAAGTGTTGAAACAGCTGATTGCAGATGATACACTGTACATGTATCATATCATATATCGTATCATGTGACCAGTGACAAATCAGCCTCCACTGCTCCAGTTGTGTAGTTGTAGTTGTAGTTGTAGTTGTCGTTGTGCTTATTGAAGACTCCACTGAAAGACTGACCTCGGGACGTGAACAGAAGTGAGACATCGACACCAACGGAGAAGCGATTTGTTTTATTCCACCAGATCCTGGCGCTGCGGAGGTGAAGGTCCGACAGCTGCGGTGATGGATGGAGGATGATCTCCCACCGCCACGTTTAAAGGCCACCGCACTCCTCCTAACGAAGACGTGTCGATAGCAGATCGATCAAAACCCTCCACCCTGCTGCTGGTTATAGTCCCCTGCCCTGTCTGTGGATCAATGCTCCCTGCAACGATTAGTCCAGCTCCGTCTGTCTGTCTGTCTGTCTGCACCTTCTGTCTGTCTGCCTGTTACCACGGTGCCTGTAAAGTTATGACACCATAGAGTATGAATGTGTTTCTGGGGAGTGGTGAGACGGGCTGCAGGAAGAACACACTCACGTTTCAGGAGCATCAGATTCAGGTGGTGGATAAAGAACTGGTTCATCTGATCTTTTCTCTGATGCGACTTTAGTGTGACAGAGACACACACACACACACACACACACACACACACACACACACACACACACACACACACACACACACACACACACACACACACACACACGGGGTCAATAGTAAGTGGGTACAGTAGAGCCTGTTTAGTGAGGCGAGGGATCAATCGATAGTCGCCTCCATAGAAACGAGCGTCTGAGGAGCAGCTCGGGGAAAGAACAGATCAAAGTGAATTTCCTGGCCTGAAAAACCTTTGTGAAAGAAAAAAGGAGCATAAATAACAGCAACACAAAAGAACCTGGGTCGTACACGTACACACACACACACACACACACACACACACACACACACACAGACTCACACATCCTTTCAGATGGTTGTGTTAATGTAGAGAACACAGACCTGCTGCAGCAGTTTGTGTGTGTGTGTGGATGAGATAAACCACAGGCGTGTGGGGACACACACAGTCACTTTGTGTGTGTGTGTTAACGCAAAGTGGCGGTGATGTGTTTGCATGAATGATTTCATCCCCTGATTCATCCTGTCATATTTTCATACAACTCATTTCTTTCCTCCTGCGGTGAAGCTCACCTGCTTCACAGCCTGATTGTGACAGTGATGCTAATGTGTGTTACACCACCTGGTGCAACTATGAGTGGCCTCTCAACAAACACAATGACGCACAATTACAACCGCTGGAGGAAACCAGCAGACATCGGTCGGATCAGATCAGATCAGATCAGATCAGGAGTAAATAATATCACAGACACGTCCTCCATATTCTTCTATTTGATGGAGATTTGATTCTTACAAACCAAACTTTAAAAATAAGGAGGAGATTGGGAAATCATCCACAGTATCTGACTGCGGCTCGTTAGGCCTCTCGTTACATCAGGACCTGGCAGCGGTGAATTAGACTCTGATTTAAAGCCCCACAGAAAAAGTCGATTGTGGTTCATAATGAGTGAGGCGAGATCATATGAGCTTTGACAGGAACCAGAGTGTTCGCAGAGAAAGGCTGTTTTAATTAGTGCCGCTGTGACGACGATAGAGACTCCAACCGGCAAATGAAGACTCGTGCTTGAAGTTTCCTAATGACTCGCTTTACAGCCTGAAACAGTGTTGTGCCACAGACGGTGACTCCTGAGGCAGCGCTTCGGCATGTTGGTCCATTTTTATTCCACCGCCCTGTGAGGCTTATTGGGCCTAGAATAGAATGAATGTCACACACACACACACACACACACACACACACACACACACACACACACACACACACACACACACACACACACACACACACACAGCTTAAGTTGTATCACCCTCACCAGACTGAACCGGATCAACCGCCACGACCTCACAACAAATCAGAACCACAGAACCAGCACCACACGACTACTGACATTCACCAAAGTTCAAACTCAAGACGAGGACCGTGTCCTGATCCAGGAGACACGTCCTTATTGTCCCATCACGTCCCTCACGTCCTTATTGTCCCATCACGTGATCCACTTGTCCATTTGGACACGTGTTATCGACTGACGGGTTTTTCTGACGACACGACCGGAAAAGTTCTTCAATAATAAACTCAGACAAACCCGATGGCGATGACGTCAACACACACACACTCACCACACACTCACACACCACACAGACACACACACACACCACACACACATTGTACGGTGAGCAAACAGGAACATTTCACTTTAAATTCTGAATCTTCAGCCACAGTCATTGATCTCGGCTGATGAATGATACAGAGGAAAAGGGGTTTGATGTGGATATTTGCCTGCGTCGTCTCGGTGCAGACAAACGGATCCAGAACAAGTCGTTTCCTGATCCTCCCACCTGCGCCGCGGCCTGCGAGTGACGCCGCTGCACAGACGCCGCTGCACAGACGCCGCTGCACAGACGCCAGGTTCTGCCACTCTTATTGTCGTTACAAACAATACAAGAGCTTCACAGCAGCATCGCTTCTCCTCTGCAGAGCAGCTGATTAAATCTTACTATCATTACTTTAATTACTTGAATTAGAGTAGAACCAACAGACTGATCTTAGCTCCACTTAAACCAAGACCTGAACCAGGTCTGAACCTGCAGACTCTCAAACTCTGTTTCTGTTTCTCCTGCATCAGAGACCTGATGCAAAACTGAACTGTTCACTGTTAATGAGATAATCACTCTGAGGAGCACACACACACACACACACACACACCTGCACAGACGCCGCTGCACAGACGCCAGGTTCTGCCACTCTTATTGTCGTTACAAACAATACAAGAGCTTCACAGCAGCATCGCTTCTCCTCTGCAGAGCAGCTGATTAAATCTTACTATCATTACTTTAATTACTTGAATTAGAGTAGAACCAACAGACTGATCTTAGCTCCACTTAAACCAAGACCTGAACCAGGTCTGAACCTGCAGACTCTCAAACTCTGTTTCTGTTTCTCCTGCAGCAGAGACCTGATGCAAAACTGAACTGTTCACTGTTAATGAGATAATCACTCTGAGGAGCACACACACACACACGAACACACACACACACACACACACACACACACACACACACACACACACACACACACAGTGTTTATCAGTGTGATGATGATGAGATGCAGAGACAAGACGGCTGTGATGTTGTGCAGTCACATGACTGTCAGACACCAGGCAGCCAACGTTAACCTGAAGTGACATCATGGTGGCGTCCAACACAGGCTACAGTACTGACACACAAACACACACAAACACACACAAACACACACATCGTGACAGGGCGGCGGCACACTGATCCACAGCAGCAGCAGCAGCGTTTGCTTTACACTGCGTAAATACAGTGATAAAACAACTTCATTACCCATCATGCAGTGGGTGTCGCCACTGGAACCGACAGGCTGCGACACCACGCCTCCTCTGACATCACAACAAACGCCGTCTGTGTATAAATGAGATGGTGAAATAGGTTTTGACTGAGCATGACGTCTGATGTCTGACGACAGGCATCGTGAAGGTGAGACACTTTACGACCGCTCTTTACTTCACCTTCATCGCCCCCTTCAGGTCAACTCCGAGAGCGGAAACTCTACAATCTGCTCATCAGCTGTCTTTCACCATCACTGTGTAATAAACGTCTAATGTGCAGAATAACATCAGTGTGTGTCCACTATGGGTCTGACAACACTGTTGTCAGGGTCACTGTCAGCAGTGTGAGTCCAGTGTGTCTGTGTTGTGCGTTGTGTAATCGCCTGACGGGATCGTTAGCTAAAGTTCCACTGAGGATTTAGCTGAAGGAACATGGCTCCAGCAGAACATCAGAGCCAATCCGACAGATGGCTGAGACTCTCACACACACACACACACACACACACACACACACACACACACACACACACACACACAACACACAACAAGAACACAACCACACAGCAGGAGACCTGTTCTCCCTCTCGAGGTGACGACTTAACAATGATCCGATTCATCACACAGTTAATCAGGTGTCACATTAACGACGCAGCACACTGACAACAACATTTCTGATGAAAACACCACCCTGATGCCTGTAACTTCTAAAGACTTTAAAAAGTCGTCATACAGTTTGAAGTCATTCATCATTTCCTCTCCTCCCTGCTCGCTGTGTGGAGACTGGACCTTTACGTTATGCAAATGTGGAACCTGATCCCACTGTGGACACATGACAGCAAATTAATGAGAACCACTGGAATCAGGTTCGAATGTACCATTATACTACTGAGGAAAATACCAGGTTTGGAAAATGAGTTCATTTACATAAATGATTTATAATAAAATGTAATACAGTGAAGCCAGAGTGGAAATATTCAACCTGTCTCACCACTAGAGCCGGAAACGATTAAATAAATGAATCAACTTAATTGATCTGAGCCAAGGTTTAGAATTTGTTCTTTGCTGTTTAACATCATCTCATCATTTCAGAGTTTTCTACCATTTCTCAAATAAAAGTAGAAATTTAAAGACACGGGGACAATTAGAGACGCTGATGAGTTCAGAGCTCAGACCTCTGTCGACTAAATTAATTGATTCAATTTAACTGTGATCAGTGATGAAAATGATTCGTTACAGTCTCGACGTGACTTTGTCCATTAAACAATAACAAGTGAAACCAAAACAGCAGAAATGACTGACCTGGATATTTGTGGTTGTTCACATGTACCCTCACACACACACACACACACACGCGC
>JAFBJQ010000399.1:737571-748046 GCA_016785345.1 Trinectes maculatus | reverse complement strand
ACACACACACACACACACACACACACACACACACACACACACACACACTGTGGACTGTGTGGGTCCCTCTGTTGTTCACTGCAGCAGAGTAATGAATGTATCATGCCGAGGCCTGAACACACTTCACACAGTGACTGAATCAGCACTTTGTCACTCCACATCCCATCGCAGGTATAAACGTTGGATGCTTTCAGCTGCAGCGAGCAGCTTCTGCCTGCGCAGCACAGCGTCCACATCAAACCACGATGAAGAAATGTTTTTCTCATGGACTGAAACCAAAAGAGATTTTGTGGAATTTGCCGAATTGAAACATTTAAAAGAAACAGAGTGAGAGAGAGAGAGAGAGAGAGAGAGAGAGAACGCTGGCGGTGTGGTGAAGAGAGAAAAGCCTCTCAGGCACCTTCACCTTATTAAAAATGATAAATGCTTTGACAGCAGCTTCAGAGCATATCTCACTGAGGCAGAGAGAGAGAGACAGACAGACAGACAGACAGAGAGAGAGAGAGAGAGAGAGAGAGGAGCTAATGGTAAATGTCCTCCCCCAGAGCAGAGTGTGTTTCCAGCTGCTGCTCCTGGTTCCCCGACATGGCAACGTCCCAGTGTGATGAGACAGTGACACAGACACACACACACACAGACTCACACAGTGGATACAACAACAGGACACTCAGGTAGAGTTAGTAGGTAACAGAGCAGTTTCCATGACGTCGGCGTGTTCCCAGACAATGGGTCATTAGCAGAGGACAACACGCTGTTGGCTGGTAGCTTTATTTATTCGTGGGGGCCGGATTCACTGCAACAATACTACATATATTATTATTATTATTATTATTATTATTATTATTATTATTATTATTATTCCATGTGGAAAAAACTGTTTAGTTTCCTGATTTTAAAACTGGCGTCATGACGACTTTAATTTGATTTTAATTTTCGTCATCTGTAAAACACAAACGTCCGGCGTGAGCCAGGTTCGAGTCAGTGGGCTGACAGGGACACGCTGGATGTCAGGCGCTGCCTGTGAGAGGCAGAGGAGGATGAATGGATGATGAATGTGTGGAGGGATGATAGTGAAGCCTGCTCTGTCTGATACGCAGAGCGAGGCCTGTTGTGGTGTGATGTCAGCACAGGACTCAGTGTTAAGTGTATAGTGGCGTGTTGCAGCGTCCAGCTCTCAGCTCATCAGCACCTGTGTGTGTCTCTGTGTGTGTGTGTGTGTGTGTGTGTGTGTGTGTGTGGACATGTCAGTTCATAGCCATATTTCCATAGCAGCTACAGTAACGCTGGTGGACTGAGGAAAGACCTGAGTGGAAAAAAACAAACACAACAAGAAACTAGCGATTGATACTGGATTAATATTCTAATCAACAATAATCAGTTCATATCAGCTTCAGCTGCTCTCTGTAGCCTGTCGAATTATCTGTGCAGATACATATATATATATTTTTGACCTTTTGACCTTTTGACTCATCAGCGCCTACTACAGTAAATCACATCAAAACACCAACAACCGACCCACTACACACATCAACCTTCACGCCGGCGTCTGTGGGAGGAGGAGCAGGCGTCACCAGGATGTGATGGACATGTTGGAGGGCAGGGGGCTGGAGGGGGACTGGAGCACACAGCACCACAACACAACACAACACAACACACAGCTGAGAGGAGCCGTCTGCAACCTCAGCATCCCCGAGGACGCCGTCCAGAGAGACTGACGGCGTCAGATCATCCTCTGCAGTGAAGAGCTCACACAGACGTCTGGTGTTAAGTGCTCTGCTGAAGGCCACGTCAGCAGAGAAGATCTAACCTTTATCGGTTGTTATCTCCAAATGTCACTCGTCTAAAAACAGCTCCTCTCTCACCCGACAGAGGAGCTCGCACAGCATCTGTCTGTGAGAGTCAATGGCTGAAACCTGCTGAGTCAGCTTCACGCCAGCGTCTCATCCTGGTTCATGTGGAGTTGATCTCATCCGACCTGGTCTGAGCGTCGTCACCACGAGGACCACGTAATAATGAACCAGGGTGAACCTGAACGCCTCGTCTGTCACCTGTTCTCTGACATCACGGCTCGCCCACATCCACCCCCACCCCTCTACACCCCACCCCCACCCCTCCCACACAGCCTGACGTTCAGCCACAGACATCACACTCACTCACATCCAGTCCAAGTCCAGGATGGAGCTGCCGACAATAACGAACCAAGCACACACAGACACACACAGACACACACACCAGATGCAATCAGACTCCCTTTGTCTGACCACGATCTGTCAATCATTTACACACACACACTCACACTCACACACACACACAGATTAACACACAGATGATGCCAAAGCGACACACAAACCAAACATCAAACAACAACTTCATCATCTGTCTTTTCCAATAATGACTCGCAGAAGACGAGTGCGACGCGTCTGCTCAGAGACACGGCGTAAAAACCTACAGGTCCTGATGTTGTCCACGAGGACCTGCAGCTGCTGTCAGCCAATCACAAGCTCCGCTGACTCTCAGGCGTCTTCTTTGACCTGTGCTCTGAAATCACCGGGACAAACAGACGAGGTTGTCGCAGCTCGTTTACTGGTCCTGAATCAGCAGGGACACACCTCGGTGTTGTTGTTGTTGTTGTTGTTGATGATGATGATATATGATGATAGAATGGACCATGTGATGCCACATATGCGAGGGGACACATTCATAACCGCAGCACGCCGCGCTCCGATGAACAGCTGACAGACCTGAGGCCTGATCATCTGCTGTGAAGAGACACTGAGCCTCCAGCATCACTGTGCTGCCAAATGTGAACGCTGCTGTGTGCGAGCAGCGATTGTGTATTCATACACACGTGTCAGTGCGTGTGTGTGTGTGTGTGTGTGTGTGTGTGTGTGTGTGTGTAAGAGCAACATGAGAGCAAATGAAGTGAACGCAGCCGCACTTTGTTCCTGACCTGGACACAAAATGGGTTTTTACTCAGATGCTTTTCACAACGAGAGAAGCAAAGTGTGCGACGTTTTATTTCCATTGTAGTTCAACTTTTAAAAGAATATTCAGTGTTTTTATCTTTATGTTTAAACTACACACACATGTCTTTACGTAACACATAACGTAAAGACATAGTAGTGCATATGGTTACATTTAGCTACATATGGTTACATATGGCTACATATAGCTACATATAGCCACATATAGCTACATATAGCTACATATGGCTACATATAGCTACATATGGCTACATATAGCTACATATAGCTACATATGGTTACATATGGCTACATATGGTTACATATGGCTGTGTATAGCTACATATAGCTACATATAGCTACATATGGTTACATATGGTTACATTTAGCTACATATGGCTACATGTGGTTACATATGGTTACATATAGCTACATATAGCTACATATAGCTACATATAGCTACATATGGCTACATATAGCTACATATAGCTACATATGGCTACATATGGCTACATATGGCTACATATAGCTACATATGGTTACATTTGGCTACATATGGTTACATATGGCTACATATAGCTACATATAGCTACATATAGCTACATATGGCTACATATGGCTACATATAGCTACATATAGCTACATATGGTTACATATGGCTACATATGGTTACATATGGCTGTGTATAGCTACATATAGCTACATATAGCTACATATGGTTACATATGGTTACATTTAGCTACATATGGCTACATGTGGTTACATATGGTTACATATAGCTACATATAGCTACATATAGCTACATATAGCTACATATGGCTACATAGGCTATAGCTACATATAGCTACATATGGCTACATATAGCTACATATGGCTGTGTATAGCTACATATAGCTACATATGGTTACATTTAGCTACATATGGCTACATGTGGTTACATATGGTTACATATAGCTACATATGGTTACATATGGCTACATATAGCTACATATGGTTACATATGGTTACATATAGCTACATATGGTTACATATGGCTACATATAGCTACATATGGTTACATATGGCTGTGTATAGGCTCCTGCAGTGATGTGTGATCATGATGCAGCAGAATGTGAAACTGTGTTTATACACCCACTGCGTTTTTGTTCACTCCCTCTTCATCCCCACCTCATCACCCCCCCCCCCCCCCCCCCCCCCCCCCCCCCCCCCCACCACTCGACAGCCCCCCCCCCCCTGTCATCTCCCACCTTCTCCACAGCTGCTGAAAAAGCCCCAACGAATCACTCAGAGGGCAACGGCAATGCAGTCATGTGCCACTCCCATCTCTCTCTCTCTCTCACACACGCACACACACACACACGCACACAAGCACGCACACACACACACACACACAGTAGATTTGGCTGCAGTAGTCCTGCAGGCAGTCGGCAACAAAAAAAATCTCTCATATGCTGCAGCTTCATTTAAATACAAGAAATACCTGGAACCACCCCACAAGGTCTTGTACAATAACATCTAGTTCCCAGATGCATCATGGGAATTCTGCCAGAACTATTGTTGCGATGAGGCAAAGGATTAATCTGGATAAGACCACATTTCCTTCCCCCCTTCTCCCACCCTCCCATTTCTGCATTAAGTTGATGAGATTGTGCGTGTGTGTGTGTGTGTGTGTGTGTGTGTGTGTGTGTGTGTGTGTGTGTGTGTGTGTGTGTGGACCTCTCTTCTGCCCAGAGCTGCTTTTAAGTTACTTCCTCTCCAGAAATCTGCAATTCAGATGAGGGTGTGCAGGAGGGACACACACACACACAGAGCAGCGCTGTGGAGGTCAGCACTCAGAAATATTATGGGATTGACAGGAGGACAATGGTTGATTGGCAGCCTGACTCCTGCTCAGCCTGCCACTGACAAAGACTGGAGACAAACACGCAGAGAGAAATGCACGTGCGTCTGCAGCTTCACAGGACAATCAACACAGCATGTTGAGATACAGGGACGCGCACGCACACACGCACACACAGTCTTTTGTCTGTTTTGTGCATGCATGTGTGTGTGTGTGTCTGCGGTTGCCTGCGTGAGCCTGTCACTGCTGTGTCTCTATGCCTTGAATCCAGATTACAATTACTGTAATTGGCTCTCAATTCAAGGGATTTCTGTTTGACCCACTCACCTCTCTCTCTCTCTCTCTCTCTCTCTCTCTCCCTCACTCCCTCACCCATCCCCACACATTCTCCCTCTTCCCCAACCTTCCCCCCTCCTCCTCATCAATATTCCTCCGCCTCCTCTCTACCTGTATCGCTACATCCATCTTTCTCTGGGTGCTGGGTTCTTTTACCCCCCCCCCCCCACACACACACACACACACACTCCATCCCCAGCTATAACCATCCTTCCTTCCTCTTTTCCTTCTGTCCTACTCCCTGACTGCTTTACTTCCTCTCTCCCCTCACGCCAACATTTTTCCCCATCTTTCCTCCCCCGGCTCCCGCGTTCCCAACCTTTCTTCAGACAGCTGGAGAGAGAGGGGATCCATTGTATCCTGTATTCATGCCGTATTCATTATGTGGAGAGATAGCTGCTCAGTGATGTAGTCGGGGGGATATATTGTGCATTTGGGGAAAGAGGTGAATGAGCAATAGATAAAAAGGAGGAGGTAAGGAAAAGGGGGTGATAGAGGTGGTGGTGATGGTGTGTTGAGGAGGTGGTGGTGAAGCGAGAGAGGGGGGGGGGTTAGGAAATTGGTCTGGCTAGCGGAACAGCTTTTCACCTCTCTCCCTCTCTTTCTCTCCCTCCCCCCCTCCCCCCCCCCCCCTTTTTTTCTCCCCCCCCCCCCCCCCCCCCCCCCCCCCCCCCCCCCCCCCCCCCCCCCGCTGTCACTCACTCCCACCACTCGACAGCCCCCCCCCTCCTGTCATCTCCCACCTCCTCCACAGCTGCTGAAAAAGCCCCAACGAATCACTCAGAGGGCAACGGCAATGCAGTCATGTGCCACTCCCATCTCTCTCTCTCTCTCACACACACACACACACACACACACACACACACACACACACACACACACACACACAGTAGATTTGGCTGCAGCAGTCCTGCAGGCAGTCTGCAACAAAAAAAATCTCTCATATGCTGCAGCTTCATTTAAATACAAGAAATACCTGGAACCACCCCACAAGGTCTTGTACAATAACATCTAGTTCCCAGATGCATCATGGGAATTCTGCCAGAACTATTGTTGCGATGAGGCAAAGGATTAATCTGGATAAGACCACATTTCCTTCCCCCGTTCTCCCACCCTCCCATTTCTGCATTAAGTAGATGAGATTGTGCGTGCGTGTGCCTGTATGTGTGTGTGTGTGTGTGCGTGTGTGTGTGTGTGTGTGTGTGGACCTCTCTTCAGCCCAGAGCTGCTTTTAAGTTACTTCCTCTCCAGAAATCTGCAATTCAGATGAGGGTGTGCGGGGGGGGGGGGGGGGGGGGGGGGGGGTCTGTTTCTTTATGGTGAGCAGCAGACATGTTGACGTGAAGAGGTTCAGAGACGTCGCTTTATATATGAAACCAGATGTTTCACTTCCTGTTACCTGAACCGGGGGGGGCGGGGGGGGGGGGGGGAGGGGGAGGGGGCGCGAGGGAGAGAGGAGAGGGGGGAGGAGGAGGAGAGGAGGAGAGGGGGAGCGAGGGAGAGAGGGAGAGAGGAGAGAGGAGAGAGGAGAGGGGGAGGGAGGGACACCTGGACCTCGCCGGCTGCTGGTCCAGGTGCAGCCATATTGGACCGAGTGGATCGGTTCGGAACGCGGCTCCAAATGGTGCGGTCTGACAGGAGGATGACTGATGATGACTGATGATGACCTCTGACAGAGAGGGTTCATTACTGACGCAGGTGGCGTCGGACCGGTTTGGGCCTGTTTGACATTATCCAGAGATGATCCTGAAGCTGTCCTGTAAAGTCACATGACAACGGATCCCGGCGGTGGAGCTAAAAATACTGCAGTAATAGAATTATCCAGTGTCTTGTTGTCATGGTCCATCATGACACCTGAGATCCAATCAGCTGACGGCGATCTGTCGACCGCTGATTCCAAAGAACCTTCAGCTCATCAACTGCAAACTCACTTTCATTCAAACCAACAGCAGCTGGTGAATCTGCACAGCTTCACGGGTCACAGTTAAAGGATGAGTTCACAGCGTGTATCAGCCTGTGCACACGCACACAAACACACTAACGGCGTCCGTGGCGCACACAAATACAACAACACCATCTCAGTGATGAACAACACAGCGACTTCAGTGCAGCACAAACTAAATGTCAGGGAGGAGGGGTGTGGCCTCTGTGAGGGTAACGGCGGCGAGGGGCTTTAAACACTGTGGACTGTGGCGTCTCAGCGTGGAGCAGCAGCAGCTCTCTGATCTAAATATGAATATGAGCAGATCACAGGAGCAGAACGGCGGCTCTCCACCGTCACCAGCTGTTTCCCTCTGATCGGTCATCCTGACTGCAGGGTCCGACAGCAGGGTCCGACTGCAGGGTCCGACTGCAGCTCCCTGCGTTACAGCCTGTCACACGGAGGAGGAGGAGACGTACGGACAAATTCTGTTCAACCAATCACGCGGTGTTATGAAGTCCACTTCCATCATTTACACCTCCCACTATTATCACTGACATCCAGGCTGCAGGTCTGGACCCTGAATGGGAGCCACATCCTCCCCCTCTCCTGTCACCACCTGACTCAGCCCTCCATCCGCCCAGCTGCTCCTCGTCCACACGTCAGAGGACATCTATCAGTTCCGCTCTGCCGGGTCGCCCACGCCGCCTGAGCCGTCCACCCTTTATACTCATCAGCTGGGATCTACCTGCTCTGAGGAGCAGCTGCTCCGATCCAAACGTCTGCTCCGCCGACTGACCTCTGACCTGCAGCACCTGCTCCTCTGACTCCTGACTCCACTCTGCCCACTAACGAGATCCGTCTCACACCAGGTTCACGCATTCGGAGAAAAACAAAACGAATAAAGGAAAATGCAATAATCCAATTTCCATTTTTTACACTTTGATTTGTGACATTCTGCAACCACATTCAATTAAATGAAGTGTTGATTCAAGTTTGTAGAAAATATGGTCTACATCTATTTGTCTACATCAGACATGACGTCAGGTCCGTCCACATTAACACACCTGAAGCCTAACATAACGATTCTCACACAGTGAAACACCACTGAGCACATTCTGCCCTGCAAATATATACAGGGAGTCAAATGATGCAACGTGCACTGGGGTGCAAACAAACAAACAAACAAACAAACAAAGACTGAAAGTGGGAATTGGAAGAGCTCATCTGAATTGTCATGTAAATGTGGTGGCGTTGGTTTCTGATTGTAATTTCTGGACCGAGCTGAGGAGCATGTGGGAAACGAAGAGAACAAAATATATCAGACATATTGTGATATTACATCTGAAGCAGAAAAGAACAAGACAGAGCTCAGAGCTGCCCAGCATGCTGCTATAAATAGTGTATGTGGGTCTGTGCGTGTGCGTGTGCGTGTGCGTTACAACACTCTCACAAGTCAATTATTTGTGGAGGTTGTGACGAGTCTTGAGCAGAAACATCACCAAAGCTCCAAATATCATATAAGATAATGTCATAGTGTAAAACACTGTCGACGTCATCTTATGTGCATTGTGTAACAATACATATACACAACTATACTGAGTGACACACAGCAGGAAGCTGCTAATTCATTTCACATCATAACTCACAGCAGATAATCAATATGTCCTGTAGCGTTTTATCAATAAATCAGCCCGTTACTTCCATCAGCTCCACTGCATCAATTAGTGACTGTGCACCGACTCCGTCAGCTACTGAGAGATCATCATCATCATCACCACCACCATCATCATCATCATCACCATCATCATCATCATCACCATCACCATCATCACCATCATCATCATCATCACCACCACCATCATCATCCTCATCAACAACATCATCATCATCACCATCATCCTCATCAACAACATCATCATCATCACCATCATCACCATCATCATCATCATCATCATCATCATCACCACCATCATCATCATCACCATCATCATCACCATCATCACCATCACCATCATCACCATCATCATCATCATCCTCATCAACAACATCATCATCATCATCATCATCACCACCACCATCATCATTACCATCATCATCACCATCATCATCATCCTCACCATCATCATCATCCTCATCATCACCATCATCACCACCACCATCATCATCACCACCACCATCATCACCATCATCACCACCACCATCATCATCACCACCACCATCATCATCACCACCACCATCATCATCAACATCACCACCATCATCAGCATCATCACCATCACCATCATCACCAACATATTTATATCCACACAGAGAGACAGAGACAGACAGAGACAGACACACAGAGAGAGATAGAGACAGACAGAGAGAGAGAGATAGAGACAGAGACAGACAGAGATAGAGACAGACAGAGAGAGAGAGATAGAGACAGACAGAGATAGAGACAGAGAGACATTAGCTGAATCACTAATGAAACTTTGGTCTCATCCCACCACAGATCATCCTCCAGTGGAGCAGACACAAACCAGATCGGCTGGAAAATTGAAAGGCGGAGGAGGACAGGGGGACAGGAGGACAGGGGGACAGGGGGACAGGAGGACAGGGGGACAGAGGGGAGTCGTGAGGAGGCATGTTGAGACATATTTAAAGACAAACTGAGAATGAAACCTCTCCCCTCTCAGACAAATACAGTTCTCTGATGAGTCCTAAAGGGGACGATTTGTGGAGACGATCTTTTAAACTGTATTAATATAGTTTCATCAATTAAAGAATAAACATGGCATATTGTTGGTCGACGTTACACACACACACACACACGAGTGTACATTTATTTGCATAAATGTGTGTGTGTGTGTGTAGATGCACGGGACTCATACTGTCAGCAGATTTGTCTTAATAGTCGAGGTTCTTATTAAATCACATTTTTAATAGGCTTGTGAGATATCGAGAGCACTGATCCGCAAAGTGCTAAGAATCGGGGCCTGGGGGGGGGGTGAGGTGAAGATTGAGTGGAGTCATTAGTAGCTGCTCATTAAACAGTTTTAACTAAAGTGCAGGGATCATTTCTGTGCTAATGGCAAAGGTCAAAGTGTTAAAGAGAGAGAACAAGGAAACAGAAATAAACATCGACTCTATGGCCTCAAACTCACACACACACATAAATATTAAAGTCTCTGCATTTGCCTGATACATTACTACATGTACTATACAGGACATTACTACATGTCCAGAGACAGCAGGACATTACTACAACTACAGAGCAGGACATTACTACATGTACTACATGCAGGGATTTCATCTCCAGTCCTAGCTGGATAAACCTTTAAACATGTTCTGTAACTTTACAACATCTTCTGCTCCAGTTTCTCCACATGGATCCATAAAGCTTAATCAGATTTTAACAGGTTGGGTGATG
>JAFBJQ010000399.1:682571-735071 GCA_016785345.1 Trinectes maculatus | reverse complement strand
GCTCCTCGTCCAGATATCAACACATCCGCCCCGTTCATCTAACGCTGGTCCTTTCATTTCCAACAGACAGTAAACGCACCACGACAGTATTAACAATCTAAGTGCAGTAAGTGCTTTAATCTATATGGTTGGATTCTTTTTTTTTCATTAATAATTGGTTGAGAGAATGATTTATTTTATTATTTTAATTGACACTTTATAATAAAACACATCACCTGGGTGTAGTTAGAGTAATGACACTCAACATTAGATCCTACTTGTTAGTGAGGGAACATATTGTTTCTCACATGTTTGTCATGTTCCAGCTGTAACCATGACAACCAGCACCGCTGAAGCCTTTTTAGCTTAATGAACCAGTGCGGTTTCATCATCTCTCACACGCCTGTGTGTCTCTCTGCACCTCCATCACATCACATCTCATCTCATCTCATCTCATCCAAGTCCTGTTTCCCCTCAGGAAGAAGCAACACAACGACACAAGTTCTACAAGAACAAGCTGCAGGCAAAACGTCTCCAATGTGACTAAACACACACACACACAAACACACAGCGGAGACATCTGGGTAACAGCTCGGCAGAAGTTTGGTTCAGGATCCTGGACGTGAGACAGGATGCAAGTGGACACGTGTCCTCCTGCTCCACTCACTACCAGACGGTTTCCTCTGCTTCCTGATGTGCTGAACTATAAACGTCAGATTTTATCAGACAGTAAAAACACTGACTCATCTCCCAACAGGAGCCGGATCAAAGTCTCTCGAACCATCCTCCCTCATCGCTTCATCCACAGTCATCAGGCTAATAATAATACTAATAACAATAATGAACACAGTTTACAGCCTGTGCAGAAATATAATATAATATAATATAATATAATATAATATAATATAATATAATATAATATAATATAATATAATATACTGACACCACGTCCAGAGAGGAGAGAGAAGGAATCAACACGGTTTCTTCTCCAGACCATCAAATACAATATTTGGAATAAGTGTGCGTCTGATTTTCCTTTAAAGGTCACGTGGATTCGCCAGTTAATCATCACGCAAACACACAAATACACAAACACACTAACACAGGAAACTCTCAGCATCTCACTGTCAGCCTGAGGAATGGGCATCAACACCAGCGTGTTGATTCAGAGGAGACGACATGACAACTCATCACTAATGACAACACACACACACACACACACACACACACACGTATACAACCTATCGAGCAGCTACACAATCTGAATCGGTACAATATTTACTGAACTTCAGATTACACAATCCAACAATCCGACCGGGAACAGATCCAGCAGATACATTTACCCAAACCCTGGAGCGTCCATGTTTGTTTTTTTTAACTTATAACCATAAAAGAACTCTGTGTGATGATGTAACAACAGTCAGAATTAGACAAAAACACACAACGCACAGCTCGACCTTCATTCACATGCACATGGTCCCAGCACGAGGAGAGACCTTCAGATGTTTCCTCACCTCTCTCCACGGTGGTGATGCCCATCGACGGCTGACCCAGACTGGCCCTGGTCTCCCACTTGCCCTCATCAGGGTGGTACATCTCCACGGAGGCCAGAGGGGTCTGCTGCTGGTTCATGCCCCCCAGCACCATCACCTGGCCCCCCAGCGCCACGGCCGAGGCCCCTGCCCGCGCGGTCGGCAGCGGGGGCAACTGGCTCCACGTCTGGCTCTCCACATCCAGGACCTCGAAGGTGTCCAGGGGCAGGCCGGTGTCGCTGCAGCCGCCCAGCACGTACAGCAGGCCTTCATGGTAGACTGGCGTGCAGTAGACACGCCGCTGTGACATGGGCGGGAACTGCTCCCAGTACAGGGACTTAACAGGACTCACCGCCATCTCCTGCACGGGCATGTCTCCGGGAGCGAGAGGAGGGGGCGCACCATCACACGGCGAGCGGGGGGAGAGGGGGGGGTTGAGAAGCAGGAGCTTGTTTCTGTCAGTGCGAGCTGAACACAGAGAGAGAGGGAAAGGGGGAATGTGGAGGATGTAAAGAATACAGATGTGAGCAGGTGAAAGGATGGAGAAGGGAAAAGAGAAGAAGGGGGGTAGGTGGGAATCTCACTCCTCTCTCCAGATGTCACGACACTCTCTCTCCTCCAATGTTTTATTCATCCAGCTGTTGGCGTTTCCGTGCACTGAAGCCATCTGCTCCTCACTCCCATCTCCTCCTCCACCTGCTCCCTCTCTCCTCCGCCTGCTCCCTCTCTCCTCCGCACTGCGTCCGGCCAACAGGTTCGCTTTGGCTCCCGAGCTTAAACAAAAAAAACCTTTAAAGTCAGGAGTTGATGAAGTGAACAAAAGGTGGGGTGTGGGGGCGTGGGGGGTGGAGTGACGTTCACCAGTGACCTGATAATCCCAGAGAAGCAGCAGAGTTTTACTCCCTCAGACAATAGGTGATTATTCCGAGCTCCCGGTCGTCATTTGTTCCCTGTGAGCGAGTTCAAGGTGAAAGAGAAGAGAAGAATCCTTGAATAAAGGCGGCAGGGTCTTTACAGGTGGAGAGTAATGACGGGGAGACTAATTAAAGAGGAGGCTGCGACGTTCCAACGCCTCCTCTGTTCTCCGCCGCTTCCCGGTCGGCGTGGAGAAGACGAGGCTCCGTGTGCTCGGCCTGGAAGACGAGAGGAGAAGAGACGAGATTAAAATGTTTGAGTTTGAACCTCAAATCAAAACAGAGAAAAAAAAACACGTATCTTCTCAACAATCACACGTTGTGTCAAACACTTTTTAAATGGTTATATATATATATATAAGTTCATATAGGTGACGTAGCTTCCACTGCTCTGAGATCAGTGCATTAGAAAACCACTTCAGCAGCTGCAGCTGTGCAGCTGTGAAGGTGCAGATAAATTATTAGTCAGAAAATAAAACTTCATCCAGCCGACGGCAGCACAAGAGTTTGACTCCGACTATCATCAGGTTAGAAAGTGAGAAAATTCCTGATTCTGCAGTTTCACTGGCGTCGTCGTCATCTGATGCAACTGTTCTGCATTCTGCCATCAGTCACTTTGTTTTCTCTCTGCTCTGCACATCACATGTGTTTCTGTTCATTAGTCACATGACTCATTCATATGAGTTAGTTATGACAAGCTGTGGCAGAACGTCATCGCTGACTCAGCTATAATCTGTGTGTTTATTCTCTAACAGCATCAAATGCAAACAATGAAACTTTCATATCAAACATGTTGCCAAAAAAAAAAAAAGTATCAAATACATGCATCACATGACGTCATCGTTACGAGAGCTGATCAATTAGTCCTGATGACTGAGTTAATACACAAACTGTCACAGTGAAGGCAGAAGAAATAATGACTTAATAAAGACAAAGTGAAATCAGACACAACAACAAATGATACTACACAAAGTGGTGGACTCACCGACAGCAGACGACACAGAGAAGAAGAACGACATCAGGAGGCTGAGAGGAGACACACAGGTGAGACGCATCAGGACACAAACGAGACGACACCAGGAAGCAAGAGCAACAAGAGACACACAAGGAAACAGGCTTCAACAGTAAAACAGGAAGTAAGAAAGGACAAGCAACAAGTACAAAATAAGACAAACTGATAACAGAGAGCGAAATGAGACAACGGATGAAAACAAACACAGAACAAACCAGGATGTGAGAATAATCCATCACAGCTCTTACTGTTCCTTCTCTATGCAACAAACTACATTTTAATATCGGATCACATTTTAACCCAATACAGTTTAGTGACTGGTCTTTATATCTAAATACATATATGTACACATATATATATATATATACATATATATATACACATACATATATATATATAACATGAGACTTCCTGTGGATCCCTGAAGCCTCTAACGCAAACATGACCTGACCTGTATAAATAAATACATCGACAAATACGAGTCTGTAAATGTCTGTAAATGTACAGTAGATGTTTTAAAAGTGTCGTTTCTCAGTGAGACGTGTCGTTATGTAACATCATCATCATGTAGCAGCAGGATAACGAGGACACAGTGTTCCTGCGCTGCTCATCTGGAATCAGGGATTATTAATATTCTACACTGGGATTATCAGCTGTGCTGGTTTGACTGTGTTTGACAGATGTGACAGTGAGGGACACACACACACACACACACACACACACACACACACACACTCTGCAGCATCTTCACTTTCGCTCCACAGAAAATGTGTGTAACTGTTCAAATCCATCTGAGTGAAGCAGTTTAACAAAACGACTCCCTGCACAGCTCCTGTGTCAGTATGTGTGTGTGTGTGTGTTTGTGTGTGTGTGTGTGTGTGTGTGTGTGTTTGTTTAACACAGACAGGAATAAAGATTCATGCATGTGAACATAAAAACGCTGAATGAGTCCAGCAGCCATTAAAGCTGCTGTAAAGACGATTCCTGTGCTGCTGCAAACTGCAATGTGAAAACAATCTGGGGGGCCTGGGGTGGGGGGGTGGGGGGTGGGGGTGTGTGGGGGGTGCAGTGTATTGATGCATCCACAGAGAGTTACTATCTACTGAACGTGCAGCTTCCCCCTGCAGCACAGAGCAGCTCGGCCAGATGTTTCCACCAGGAGCTGAGTAATCCACTATCACAGTCACAGTCAGTCTGACTGATCATGTTAGATAACGAGATTTCATTATCAATATTATCATTATTATTATTATGATGATTAGTATTATGATCATGGTTATTATTATTATTATTATTATTATTAGTAGTAGTAGTAGTAGTAGTAGTAGTAGTAGTAGTAGTAGTAGTAGTAGCAGTAGTTGTGTGGAGTGTTATCAGACCCAGCGGGTCGATGCAGCAGCAGTAACATCTGATCTGATCATTATTGTATTTCACTGGTTTTTCAGGTTCTGATCCTGAATCCAAATCACTGCAGTGCATGAACAGAAATACACACTGTTGTGTATATTCAGACATGGCTCTGATGTTTCAGCGCTGTATGGACGTCTATATGTTATGATCGATTGATTTAAATGAATAGAGATGATGCTGCGATGCAGAGGAGAACTGGAGTTGACCACGAGGCCTCAGACCAGAAAAACAATGACAGTGATTAGATGAGTGGATGAGTAGATAACGACCAATTACTGAGGCTGATTATCAAACTGCCACTAATCACTTCACTCTGTCACAGTCTGAGCTGCTGCTTTGTTTGACTGACACCACAGAGGATAATTATAATAATAATAATATAAAAATACTATAGAATATAATAATGACTCGTGTCATCAGATCCCACCTCTGAGGAGGACGCGTGCAAACTTCTCACAACATCTCAAGCCACGAGAAGCTTTTCATTTCCTCACAGCTATTTCATCATGAGAGCTGTTTTTAGACGCACTGAACAATCAAGTCCAGGCAAAGCCCAAATTAGATCAAGACACACACACACACACACACACACACACTCCTCCACAGACTGAGTCTGAGTGACACTTCATCTATCCAACAATCACTGACAACAAAATGTAAACACTGTGCATCTGGCTGAGAAAATAAACTGTGTGTTCTGCTTGTCAGTGTAAAATCCTCAGGCCGAATCAATAAGATGCTAAGCGTCTTCATACTTCATACAGCATATATAGTATTGTGAAGCATCTTGACTTGGACACACAGACACTACACAGACACGCAAACTGCATCAGAGGCTTTGGGGAAAAAAAACTATTTCCTTCAGGGCCACAATGAAAACATCAGCGATCAGCTGTTACTTTATTACTTTATGAAGCGTTAAACAGAATCAATAAAGTAAAGCGAATCATCACCAGCAGCCGGGATTTGATTGTCAATCATTTTCATTGTGCTACACAAACACAACATGGTAATAATAACGTACCTCTGTTGTGATCTGGTAATGTAAGAGACCGACAACGACAGGTTGTTTTTTTGTCGACCGCCTGCGTCTGATTTTACTTTGAACAAATGAAAGAGAGAGAGAAAAATAGAAAGCAACAAGACGATGTGACGACGTGAAACAGACGCAAAACGCAAAACCAGGAGACGGGTCCTTTAATAAACAGACAGCAGACGAGTCGTCGCAGCCAATGAGGCACAAAGAGCAAAGGAAAGTGTGTGTGTGTGTGTGTGTGTGTGTGTGTGTGTGTCTCTGTGTGCATGGCAAAATAATATCCCAACGCAGACTAAATGAACGTGTTTCTCTCCGCCGCACATTTCCCATCAGCCCCACACAGAGGAACAGCGGGCCCACGCGGCACAGACGCCCCTGAGGTTAACTGTCCAATCAGCCGCTCCACTACCCGTCTCCACGGAGACAGCCCCGGTGACATCATCTGGGGCAAAGGCTTTTACAGTAACACAAACTGATAAGCAATCACATCGACAGCGCCATAACCCCACAGGTAGTGTACACACACGACTCTCAGTGTGTTGTCGCCTGTTCCCTGTGTGTTACTCTCTAAAGTGTGACTTTATTTATCGGTTGTTATGTTTGTGTTTGACCGACACGACCAACACATCGTATACAAACCGCCACTCATGGTCATGTGACGGCAGTGAGTCCTGAGAGGGGAATGACTCCCATTGACTCCCATAATCAACCTGATAATAATAATAACATAACATAACATCTTTTCATGTACGCTGATGAGTCATGTTTGATCATTTTAATCAATAGTAATCGACATGGTGGATCACATGCATCCGTCCTCACTCCCTGACCACGACTGTCTGTCGTCCTGTCAGGACGCCCACTGCCTCACCTCAGAATGACCTTTCACCTCCACCAGAGTGAGGGGGCTCTGGACTGGGGCCCCTCTCAGCACGTCAGGGTCCACAACACAACATCAATAATTCAGTCATTGTGACCTTCACTGACCAACGTCAACCTCACTTCAAAAAGAAAAAACAGATTTAAATCTCCTCTGCGCCGAATGTTTACAGAGGAATCATCACACATTACAGTTTGTTATTGTCTATTAGACGTCTAACACACTGAGTCACACACACACACACACACACACACACACACACTTCTACTATTTAAACACTGAATCCGAATGTGTCCAGCTCCTGGTGTACTCAGACCATCTGTTTATCTGATGAAGACAGCTGAGATTTAATCCACTACAAGGCTCAGAGTCATAGGTCACTCATGAACACACACACACACACACACACACACGCACACACACACACACACACACACACACACACACACACAGAGGGATGGAGATAACAGCAGTGTTTGACTGGAACACGAGGCAGAGTGGATTTAGGGGGTAAAGCGTCTCCACCCTGCAGCTGCGATACACAATTTACATTTCACACAGTGAATATTTGCAATGCAACATCTCTGTGTGTTGAGTTAAATGAAAATATTCATTTCAATTCAAGAAGCTGTGTGATATTTGCATCTTTCGCAGTGCCCTCAACAGCCTGCTCTCCACAGCTGCCTCTGGGTAAAACACGTCTGAGTGTAGGACCAGAAGATCCAGGTTGTGCAGTCGTGTATCGAGTGATGCTTCGTCCTGCAGAGCGCGGAGACAGTGAAGGCCACAGCTCATGTAGCATCTGCAGGTTCCTGAGAACACAGGTGCATCACTGAGGTGTCAGATCTGACACGAGAGACACGAGAGACACGAGAGCGTCCAGACACATGAGCCTCCACTGAGGGCAACAATAAAAAGTCAGTGTCATTTCCCAAATCATTAAATATCATCAGTGAACGTAATGAAGCTGTGAGGTGGGGTGGGGGGGAGGTTACAGGAGGCAGGCGGAGATGTAAACACGTCTATAAACACAAACACAAACCACACCCACTCGCACCGGTTCTGCTTCACAGCAGGAAACTGAGATTTACCACAGACCATGACGCCTTTTACACAACGCGGCGTTCGTTTCTGTCCGACACGACAGGAAAAACTGAAAATCACTGAATCACTCAACCAGTTTTAGGCAGAAAAAAAACTTTGGGACTGAAAAATCCCGGTTCTGAGACGGAGGCAGGGCGACTGACACCACAACAACACAATAACACAACAACACAACAACGCTGACACAGAGCTGGTGTTTTCACTGACTGTCTCAACGGTTTGTCAAATTCGAATGGGTCCAAACCCGCGTGGGACCAGGGACACGGATATAACAGCCACTCAGAGACAGCTGTTCTCGTCCCTGTCCCCGTGTGTCTCTCTGCCACAGACCATCAGCCTTTTCCCTCTTGTTCTCTGCAGCAGGAGACACAAAGGCGTCAGGGGACTACTCACTCGGCCGCTCTGCTAAATCTCCCCGCCGCGCCCAGCGGTTCCCAGCAGACGCCACCGATTTTCTTCTTCCTTAAATAGATGGGATGTAAGAGGCCGCGTGAAGAGACCCAGCAACACAGAGGGGGGAGGGAGGGCGGGGGGGGGGAGGAGAGAGCATGAGAAGAAAAACAAGAGAGAGAGAGAGAGAGAGAGAGAGAGAGAGAGTGGGCTGGAGGACAGTGAAAAAAGATAGAGGGGAAAATGCTAAATATATATCAGGCTGGCACAGTGATGCTGAGTGGTGTTCAGTGTGGCAGGAAACGCACAACAACAACACAATATGGACAGTACGACAGCAGCGTACGACTGCTATTTAAATATGGATACATATATATATACTGTGTGTGCATAAATAAATAAATAAATAAATAAATAAATGTGTGTGTGTGTGTATAGAGAGAGAGAGGGAGAGAAAGAGAGAGAGAGCAGTAGTTGCATGAATGTTGATGTGAAACATGAATAATGTTATAATCTCCACTCTGCTTTTATCAAGAGGAAGAAAAAGAAGAAGCTCAGGACAGAAAAGGAAACAGATGAAACTGTGACCTTGTTGTCTGAAGATAAAACCATGAATTCTTTTCTTTCTTTGCCTTCTGTTTAAATCAAACTATCAATGTATTAATTATTGATTATTGAGAGAACACACACTCAGCTCAGAACAAAATCTCAGCTGCAACATGGCTGTGACCGAACGGGATGAGAGAGGGATGAAGAAGATTAGCATCCACTCATCTCCAGTAAACCACAACACAACAACACAACAACACAACTCACACAGCGAGTTGTCAGAACACACAGAAACATGACATCTGTAATGTGAACAACACCGTCACTGGACAAACACTGACCAACAAATCCTGACTGTTTTTCCTCTTTTTGCAGCGAGGAGCTGTTAAACTGTCGAGTCAGCACAATGGATCGATGTTCATAAGCTGAAGTGTGCGACTGTGTTTTCTATGATCAGCTGATATTTCCCATGAAATGACTCCGTTGATGATTCTTATTAAACGTCTGACTGTAATCGACTAATAAAGCAGCTCCCCTCACACACAGACACACACACACACTGGGTGGGACGTGTGTCATTGTGTGTTACTCGTCGCTTTCAGCTCTGAGCCAGTGTTTGATGGAATAAACAAACGTTAGAGGTCGTGACCTTTGGATCGGTCAGCATGCTGTTTCCATATGCTAAGCTAACTGGCTACATGTGACAGCTTCATATTCCCGGTGTTGACATGAGAACAGCGTTAAACCTCTCCTCTACTTCAAGGCTCTCAGGTCGTTTCCTGTTCCACCTGTTTCTTCTTCTCTCTTTACGGCGTCCTGTTTTTATCAGCGTCTCATTTCTCTCCATTTCCTCCATCAGTCGCCGTCCAGGATAAAAAGTCCCGGCCGCTGGCAGACTGATCCCCAAACTGTCCCCTGGAAGTGTCCCACTTAATCCTCTAATGGGAAAATTGGCTCAGCTCCACACTCCTATCTGTCTGGGATAATGTGTGTGTGTGTGTGTGTGTGTCCCACACAAACCTGGATGATCACAGCTAAAGCCATTTTTTCTTTAATTCTTCCTCCGTCCACAGTTGTTGCACATTCCGATCATTCTGATTGTGTCGTCATGTCAAACTCTGTTAATTTACAATGCTGACGTCACCTGAGACGATTCACAGTGCGTTTCAATGTGTCTGTGTGTCTCTAACAACCCACAGCATCAAACACATCACCGTCACTGTCCCACCACACGGGCAGAGGCAGCGCCACCAGGAGGCCCCTGCAGGTCTGGCGGGTCCAGACTGAAGGTGTCACAGACAGACAAGAACCAGACGCTGCACGTCACCGACCACAGGACGGATGGAAACGAGGAGGGGGGGAACGGGTGGGGGGGAAACAAGCTGGAGTAACACAATAGTAACCTGTGTGTGTGTGTGTGAGAGAGAGAGAGAGAGAGAGAGAGAGAGAGAGAGAGAGAGAGAGAGAGAGAGAGAGAGAGAGAGAGAGAGCAGGAGTCTACACTAGATTGTGATGATGGAGAGGAAAGTTGTGTTGTAGTGAATAAACAGACACATCCAGATGTTGGTCACAGCACACCCCCCCCCACACACACACACACACACACACACACACACAGACATACAACTAACTCTGCAGTAAAAACAAGCACCACATAAAAAGCTCTACAATCCATCAGAGCGCCTCCTGTCTGTTTGCGCTGAAAGTTCAAGCGGGATCTCGTCAGAACCACAGACAGGTCAGAGACCCGCACACTGATCCGCGTCCACCGCCTCACAACACAACACAACACAACACAACACAACACAACACAACACAACACAACACAACACAGCAGCCGAGGACACAGCTAACTGCGCCAACCCTCCACACACACACACATGTCGGGTCTCCGCGGCGCGTAAAGACGCGTCTGTGTGTGTGTGTGTGTGTTGGAGAGGTCTGAGGTGACGGGTCTTACCTGTGTGTGTGTGTGTGTGTAGCGCTGCACGCGCTCAGACGCGCCGGAGCCGCTGCGCGTAAATGTCACCGGAGGATGGAGCCAGGAGAAGCAGACCTCCACCCGCCCCCTCCCCCTCCCCCTCCCGCGGTGCGTCAGGGACACGATCCAGCGAGACGGACACACACACACACACACTGCTCCCACCGACCCGCAACCACTGACTCTACAGCCCCCCCCCCTCCTCCGCGTCTCCTCCCCCCGCTCAGCCAGCGCGCGTTTACGCAGCGCCACAACGCGCAGCAGCCTCGTGCGCTCACCCGGACCACTGCTGCTCCACGTCACCGCGCGCGACTCCTTTCATCCCTTCACTCCTGCGCGTGTGTGTGTGTGAGACGCAGCCGGAGCTGCAGGTAACTCCAGACTCACCTGAGGGGGGAGGGATCCCCGGAAGCTGCAATGCTGCCCCCTGTGGACCGGACCGAGAGCACAGGTCTCGACCACCACAAAAGAGCACACCTATATAAACATATAAATATATAAACATGTAAACATACAAACATGTAAATATATAAACATATAAACATGTAAACATACAAACATGTAAATATATAAACATATAAATATATAAATATATAAACATGTAAACATACAAACATGTAAATATATAAACATATAAATATCTAAACATATAAATATATAAACATATAAACATATAAATATGTAAACATATAAATATATAAACATGTAAACATACAAACATGTAAATATATAAACATATAAATATCTAAACATATAAATATGTAAACATATAAATATATGAACATATAAATATATAAATATGTAAGAGGGCAAAGGAGGAACAGTCTGATGGTTCTGGTTCCGGTTCTAAAAGGACTATGACAACAAATCCTATGTGACAACATGAGAGAATTGTCATCATCACCGTGAGATGAGAGCTGGAGGAAAGGTGACATCATCAAATTAAAAAAACAACAGGCACCTGGGAGGAGGTGATGGTGTGAGCGAGAGCCAATCGGATTAGAGACGAACAGAGGTAAAGGAGCAGAAAAACAAACGTGACAGGAGCAGATGAATCTATAGGATTTACACCTTTAGTATCACAGTTCCACAAAAAGCAATTTTACACTCTGGTTCCCTTCACAGTCGACACTGTTTCACCATCTGCTTTGTAAATAAACTGTCAAACGCTCAATGGGCGAGAGGCTCCTCATCATCATCCATCACAGTCAGACAGAGACTCTGCAGAGATGACCTGTGTCTGACCTCGCCTTAATGAAGTGATGGGTTACAGGTGGATACAGGGAGAAATACATCCACCTCACCTCACTGCACATCTCACCAACAAACCTTATCTCACAGGCGTTTCCATCATCTCTCACTCTCCTGCTCCCACTGTTTGTTTCCACTCATCATACGTGTGGGAGGCTGCAGAGAAGCTGATGAGCGTGTGTGTGTGTGTGTGTGTGTGTGTGTGTGTTTTACAGGTACATTCATTTTTGTTTTTACCAGCCTTTGTTTTGTTTTGTCATTAATCCGATGACGACCCCACACACACCCACACACACCCACACACACCCACACACACCCACACACACACACACACACACACACACACACACACACACACACACACACACACGAACTTTAGGGGCCTCACCGCTGCTGTTTAACCCTGATGGAGCTTTCATGTCTCACTTCCTGTTTTCTTTATCATTATTATGATACAATAAATTATTTACACCATTATCACTGACAAAACACACAAAAAGTTTTATTAAATTAAGTTCTGCGCAAAGAGTCTTTCAGATAAATAATCCAGTTGTTCTAAAACAAAGCCAATCTGACATCCAGCCTCAGTATGTCTCAATGTCCTCCAGAAGATGTTACTGCAAATCATCACAGTGCTGTGAGAACACATCGTCTGTATGCGTCATTTTAACATGACAACATTACACAGTGTTTGTGGTTGTGATTCTTACCAGCACCGTAGTTACACCTGATGGTTTCCTTCATCGTGAACCCTCACACACAGTCAATAAGAAGACGCTTTTTTCCAATCTGGGAAAATTCAAGTATTACCTGTCAGTGCAGATACTGACTGAGGTCAAATAAAACTTCTCTACATTCGCACCACACCCTGAGTATAATAAATATTCTACAAACAGCTGATGCAACACTTTTACGATAGTTTGACTCCCGTTGCTGTTTACTGCTGAACACAGATTTCACAGAGATGGGAGATGGTCCTGTAGTGCATTTATCTCAGCTCCGTTTAGATGAACCATCTACTTTTTTAGCTGCAGCACATTTGTGTATTGCCCTTTAGTGCAATTATCACTCTGTGTAGCCTTTAACTCAGATGATAACAGTGATCATTCCTCAGTAACAAACCTTTTCATGTAACCTTCTTCCAGAAATAATGTCCATTAGTCCTCCATTGTCCGTCTGTGTCGGGATGGCACAGACGACCTTTACTGTGCTGACCTCGGAGCTTGTCTCAGGACAAAGTGTGCCTTAGCCTGCCCCCTGCTGGAGATTCCTCTCATAGTTTTCCAGGCAGATGTGGACACGTTTAGTGAAGTAGTTGGGGTCGGAGATGGCCTGCAGGAGGTCAGTCTGTACCAGCGTGATGTCATACAGCTCCGAGATGCAGGCCAGACGAGTCTCATCGCCAACTGGGTCCAAGAAAACCTGACAAACACACAAACATGAAACACTTGACTCATACATACTGATGGTTACAAAATAAGTGGCAATACCTTGGGGTGAACGATAGTATCTTCATCGTTCTGTCGTATGTTGTCATCTATGAAGATGTGCTGAACATGCTGGTCAAAGGGGTCGACCCAAAGAGGCTTTCCCCCACGGGTGGAGAAGGTATTACGTGCCCACCTGATGAGAAAAGGATCAGGAAAAGAGTGGATGGAAGAAAAGAGGTGACTAAATCCACATTAATGGTGACCTGAGGAGAGTTACCAGTCAAAGTGGTCCTGAAAGCCTCTCAGACCCTGGAATGAGCTGAGGTACCGATACACACCTCTCTCTCCGTCACGCGTCGACACGCGGCTCTCCCCCTGACTCAGCACCACGCCGCTCTTACTGCAGCGGATCTTCCCCGGAGTCATATTCACACTTAACTGAACCGAGAGAGAGCGAGAGAGAGAAAACATTCAGCGCTGCAAGTGTCTGATGTAATGACGATGTCATGACACTATGATGTCATTAAAGCTATCGGTAATGCACCTTCAGGTCAGGTAGATCAGGGAACAGGGGATGAGTCCCCTGATTCAGTGCTCTGTCTACAGCTCTCAGCACGCGAGGTAGGTCGGTTCCAAACGTACGAAAAAAGACGGAAAATTCTCTGCCTTCTTGAACCAGGTCTTTGAGCAGCTGGAAGAAGGAGGGAAGGATCCAGTGGTACAGACGTCCATCCTCTCCTCTTGTAGACAGCTCTTTGTCTTCCTGCATAGTCAGCAACATCAGTGTGCATCAAAACATCAAACAAGTCTGCATGAAGTGTGAGAGACTGACCTGTAACTGAATCCAACCACAAAAAGCAATTACACCATTAGGTGACAAAAACATTCATTTACATACCTTGACACCTTCAGGCCAGCGCAGCAGATCCAGATGTTCATCCAGAACCCCCTGGAAACGTCGTCCCGCTGCAGAGGTGAAACCCGGCGCCCGTCCAAACTGAGACCAGTAACTTACAGCACCTTCGCAGGGTGGGAGGAGGGAGGGAGAGTCGCACAGCCATTTCCACGTCCCTGCACAGAGGTGAAGAAAACAATGTCTCTGTTACTGGCTTAAAATGCAGTGGAACCTGAAACTGAGAACTGATCAGTGAAAAGGGAAAGAGGTTTCTGTGAAGGCTGCAGCCGTAACCATCTCTCTCCTGGTTCAGGTCAGTCCTTATACATACTGTTTTTAATACATATGCTTTTATTCACCATCTATGACAGTAAACTACAGACACACAACATGTTTTGTTGAATGAACAGAAAAGACAGGAACTAAACACGTGATGGTTTTGGAGGAAAACACCAACATCAGAACATCTGATCACAATTTAACATCAATTTCTATGGTTACATCATGAAAAAAAAAAACATATAACAAACATGGCCGCTGTCACACTGTGTAGTCCACACGTCAACACGATGGGTCCGGTTCCACTTTACCGTGTTGGCTGATCTTCCCCCACGTGACGGTCGGGAGGTACGAGTCCAGAGCGGCTACAGTCCCCTGAGACACCACGGCGTCCGACACCAGGACCGTGTGGTTCAGGTCCACATGCAGGATTAACTTTGTCTTCTGGTGCTGGGCCGAGGACCGCAGTCCCCGAGGGACCGTCCCCGCGGACTGTCCTGCCCCGCACACGGGCTCCGGGACGTGTCTGCTCGTTGTCCCGTCATGTTCTTCAGCTCGGCGGCCGCTGTTCCCGCTGGAGTCCGCCATGACACGAAAACAAGACTGAAACAAGCTGGCAAAAAATATTTACGGAAACTTTCTACCTAACCGGCTCCACTGTCTGACTCATGACGGCTGTTTACCGGTACTTCCTGTTTCTCCAGGCCGCTTTCTTCTTCTCCGGTGCGTCACGAGATTAAAGACTACCGCAGACGGAGGAGTGGGCGCCACCTGCAGGTGCATGTTCGCAAACACACATCACAAAGCAATACAGTATTTAAGTTTGAATTATTTTTGTCCCCTCTTGTTTCTTTGATGGCCCTTGAAATTATATGTAATATTGTAATCAATAATAATTATATTCCTAATGGAAGTGTGATGTAATGTAATGTAGTGTGTATGTGTTGCAAATCAGAAACACCAGGATCTTTAAACTGATGTGTGCGTTTACCTGTGTCAAGATACAGTATTTCAAATGTACAAGCTGTATATAAAAGTGCAATATGAGGGGCCATATCCCTGAACAAAGTATAAACAAAAACCACATGTCTGCAATACTCAAAATTATTTTTATTTATATTAACCATTCATATGTATCCACAGCAGCATTCTCAATAATCCCCACTTTATATATGCAGTCTGTTACAAAGGAGCAGAGGGCGAGACTGGACAACTCACACAAAACAGAAATAAAGAAGTTTATCAATGTTTGGGGGGCGGGGGGCTCAACGGGGGCTCAGGGTACAGTCCGAATGAACATGCAGCCATGCACTTTTCAGTTTATACTGAAGCCTTTGAGAGTTGCATCCACAGGATCGAAAATCCAAACAAGTACAAAAAACACGGCAAAGCAACAAGTTTACAAATCCAAAAATTTAAAATAAAAAAAACACAAACATTGTGTGCCCTCTGTCTTTAAAAAGAAAAAAACAATGTTGCAGGTCATCATCTATTTCAAATTTCTTATCATTTGCACCAATACTAGTCCAAAGTTCTGAAAACCCTGCCACAAACA
The DNA here is from genome assembly GCA_016785345.1 of Trinectes maculatus. NCBI lineage: Eukaryota > Metazoa > Chordata > Actinopteri > Pleuronectiformes > Achiridae > Trinectes > Trinectes maculatus. The sequence goes on along the minus strand of JAFBJQ010000399.1, from coordinate 718,874 downwards.
GAACACATGAAAGGTATACACACACACATTCCAACAATTTTCACTCAGACTCCTGAAATTTACCTTAATGACCTGCCACAGCCGTAGCCAAGGATTCAAGGGTCTGGTGATGGTGAGCAGTGATGTTCTCAGCTCGAGACCAGACCACAAGGTGCATCGGAGCAAGGAGGCCTGCCAAGCACTCCACTACTCCTTAGGCTCCTTGGAGGATTAACTCCTTCAGCAGCAGCTGTATGAGGAGCTGCTAACAGGAGCTCGGACATCATAGAGGCGTGTTGGCGTCTGTGTGTGTGTCACTAAATGCACTGAATGAACATATTAAGTATATCATTTGTTACGTCTTTATCAATGAGTAACTATATTAATGAGATTATACAGATCGTGTGTGTGTGTGTCTAGTTAGTACTCAGTGCACGTCTACATGTGCATCCTCACAGACCATCTCCAGATCTTCTAGCACTGCACCGTCAACATCTTCAGATGCCTGTGTAAATAGAAGAGCACTGATGTGTCCACAGCTGAGGAGTAGCTTCCACTGGTCTGATCTGCATTTTCATCAGTCCTTATCGTCACTAGTCCACCTCCTCCATGTTGCTGTAGGACGGGGCTGTGCAATCACCAGAGTGGGCGAAGAGCTCAGGTGGCACCTCTGGGGTCAGCGTGGGCGGTCCTTCAGAATCCAGGTCGGTCCCAAATAGTGACTGACCAGAGGCCTGTAAAATAAACCAGTGTTAAGAATAAATCATGTGTTGGTTTTGTATTCTGGGAGATTTCATCTGCTTGGAGAGAGGAAGTCAATATTACGTCAATCATCTACATAAAGAATATAAACAGATTTTATTTCCAAAATGAGTACAATGCTTTATGTATTAGAAAGCAGCATGTAGATGGAGGTATCTATAGATACATTATTGCAGGGAAATGATGTAGTTATTGATTTTCTATTAAATACAGTACTTAAATAATTATGTCAACATCTCGAGGTATATTACAGACACAGAGTTGAGTATTTCCTCACTAAATACATGTAAAGCTTATTCTTTCCAATTTTCATTTTATACACAGATGGCTTTGTCCTGCAATCAGGTCAACTTCACAAATAAACACAACATCGGAACTTAGATGTTGTATATTTAAGTATACACAGTTTGACGGTGCTCTGCAGAGCATTTAAGGCGAACTAAGATACCAGAAGAGTGGTGGGATCCCTGAGACCCAAATACACACAATGACTGTAGAATAAACATATCACCTACTACTATATAAACAGTCAGAAGTCTAAGAAAAAAACTAACATTAAAAACCACAGGATGAGAGTGGTATATGTGGAAAATGAGACAGACAGACATTTCAAAAAACTAAAGCAGGCAATAGGGTATTTTAAAAACGATAGAGCAACACGTTCTAAAAGATAACATTCTGAGGTGGATGGTATTTTTGCATTTGTTGGCCATAAACAGGTTGCACTGTTCACCTGAGGATTTCACCCCATCAAAAACCTGACTAGATTTTGCTTGGTTCAGCATGCAAGTCTTTTCAACAACAACCAAAAAGTAGATATATTTAAAAAGTAGACATATTAAAAAAACAAAAACTTATCGTCCATGTTCTTAAAAAACATAATTTAAAACAGGATGAGGCAGAACACAATTTAAGGCTAAAAAAAAAACAATGTGAGGGAAGTAGTCACAAATAAGAGGGCACAGCATCATGACATAGCACATTTAAAATGAGTCAGTGTTGAACTCATATTACTGCACATATTATATCAGTGTTAATATTCTATTCACCCGCCTTGTCCTCGAAATAATAAAAACTATATCAGTTCATTAAGAGGGGCTTCATGTGTCGTTCTCGAGCAAGTTTACTTTTACACTGCAATTTCTTTGTCATAATTTCCAGCTTCTTAGTATAAAGAAAATCACAACTTTAATACCTGCATGCAAAACTTGCAGTTTTCATAGCTCACACTTTTCCCGGTCCTTCTGTGAAAGGTTTGTTAAACCGCTTATCAGGTTATTAACTACTTAGAGATAATTAAGGATGTCGAAGCTGGTCATCATACACGTGCACTGGAAGCAAGAGTCACAACCCTGCAGAGGCACTGTAGTGTCCACAGAATTAACCAGTACTGTGGACTGACAAAAGACTCTTATGAGGTGAAGTGGTGCCACAATTGTACTGTAAAGGATTGAGCTGTGTTGTAGTACTGGACAGAGTAAAGACCCACTTTACTCGCTGAAGTCTTAAACTACTTCTCCTGGTTATATCCAACCTTTCCTTGTATGAATAACCCAACACGTTTGATTTCTGATTGGCTCCAGGCAAAGCGAGTCAGTGCTCAGGTCGAGCTGACTTTGTACAGAAGAGGATAGAGCAGATTGACGAGCAGAGCCAACACTGCAGTCAGCGTGCCCAGAACAAAGTATCGCACACAGTCATCATCGGGATACTCCGACATCCTCTGCCCTCGGTGACGTCGCACCGACCCTTCAATCCTGTCTTCATCTTCCTCATCTCTGTTGCTCTGAGTCTGTCGCCTCCACAGTGCAGAGCGGAACAGCCTGCGGGGGCCTTCGTCAAGGCCCTCCTCTTCCTCCTCCAGTTCCCGCCATATTAGAGAGGCCTGCGATTGGCGGAAACCGGTGTCAGCTTCTGGGAAAAGGCGTAGTCTAACACATACTACGTTTTTAATAAGAAATGATCAGCTCGTCTATCTCACAGTTCCAATCAGTGGTTGGATTCGGGACTCTGACATGCCTTCTGCATCGAGAGCTTAGGGCGACATAAGACAGTTTGAGACGCTTGGCTTTCAGAGGGTGGAGATTCACATTATCTTTAAGTAAACCACAGCTAAGCAAATCAAAAGAACAGGAAAATCTACACTTTCCCCAAGTCCAGTACCCTAAACAACATGTTATAGTGTGGTATGGATCAAAATAATTACAACCTGAAAATTAATCAAACCTAAAAGTAAAAACTGACCCGCAATAACAACAACTTTATCCATGTTTCAAGAACAAATCATCCTTTACCCAACATACATACAGTCTCATTTCATTATCACCCTCATGAGGTTGAACCTCAACCCTATGTTATACGAGGCAACTGTAAAAACACCGTGGCAATACTCATTCATTTGTGTAGAGAAAAGAAAACCAGGGACATTTATAGTAAAAGCAGGTTTTTGCAGTGCAGATGACTGACAGTCCTGAAAAGCAACACCACAAGATGCCAATGTCGCCTGAGAGCAGAAAATCTCAATGATGTATTTATCATTAAAAAAAAACCCTGGGCTGGACTTAAAGCATTTGTCAAAAATAATTAAAAAGAGCCAGTGTTTCTTGGAGCCAACAAACACAATGATCTCTCAATGATTACAAGCTGCCAGCAATGTGACTTTTGTTCTTCTGTGAAAGATGTATCTGAATCTTCTGTTGTAATCAAACATTATGCCTGTTGGAGTATTGAGAATAATTTGACACACTAAGTCTGGATCTACATTGTATAACCAGCTGCTTGTTGTGGTGCCCTCACCTGGCTGGCAGTTGCTCCTGCAGTGGTGGAAGACTCCGCTCCTACAGGTCTGAGGAAGCGTGGAGGTCTTTCCACGGGGGAGTTGCGTCGTCGGTAGAAAAGAACATAGGCGTAGCGTGTCACCACCTGACTCTCCTCCACCATCGTTACGGTGCTGTCATCAAACAGACGCCAGCCTGCAGGAAAGGGAGGAAAGGAAGAGCAGGTGTCAACAAGGTGTCAGAAAAAAACAAATAAAGGGGACGATGGTGTGCCTGGACGGGAAATATAAATATACTATAAACCTTATAGACTGCACACTCACCAACATCACTGCGCTGGCTGTTCTTGTCGCTTGGCAGGCGAGCATAGGCTGTGTAATGGCCTCCTATCATTCCACCATAGTGATTGATGACTGCATATAGATCATAGACAGGAGGTTGCTGCATCTCATCCTTCTGGCCTATACAGAACTTACTTAGATCCAGATTCCTAGAGGGCAAGAACAAGCATAGAAAGTGATTACAGCAACTCACAAAGCTTTAGCACTAAAACAGGTGTTTACATATTTGGTGCTGAAAAATGCGGATGAGTAAGAGGTTGATATGTAAAGTTAACTTGTATATCGTGGCGTGTGTTTACCTGACAGGGAAGTCAACCATGTCGTTGATCTTATCCCTCCAGATGAAGCTCCTGAAGGAAAAGCGTTTGAGCTGGATGATCAGAATGTTGGGCAGACGCCACAGCAGCAGCTGCTTGGAGGCCTCACGGTGCTGCTGGCACTTTGGACAGTACCTTAAAAAAAATGTAAGTTTTAAATATACTCATACAACGATGTGACCTTGAACAGTGATAAACAAAGACAGCAGACAGACAGATGAGATTATTTCTGATTTTCCTACCATGCCTCCTCTGGTGCCAGCACCTCTGGCTTGGTGAAGAGGTTGAGGCACTGTTCTAGAGTGAAGTGTCCTGCTCTGGCTGTCTCACTCAGGGAACCCGGGTCCTCCTCATACTCCAGCTCCTTTGAGCTCACCAAGACATATTCCTTCAGGCGCTCATTGTTTTTCCACACCAGCTCCAGGGTCGTGTCTTCCAGGAGGTCCACAACCAAGTCCTCTACACAAGGGAAAAGAGGGAGAAAAACAAAGACGGCATGTTTGATTTTTTTTTTATACAGCCAAAAAGGCTAAGAACTTATGCAGAGATTAAATATTGTTCCAATAAAAACACCACAAACCATAGTCTTGAGAGTTTGTACTCGTAGTAAATAATGAAAACATGAAAGTTTGTACAATTTACCAAATGTGTACATGGGATGTCTAAGAATCCATAAATAAAAGCACAGAAGAGGATTATGATCACACCTTTTTCATCCAGCCTCTGCTCCTTGTTGTCTGAGTCCAGCAGAGATATGTAGAACTGGCTGGCGTGACCTGATGCCGACTCACTTGGGTGCTGATACCCTGTAACTGCAGCTACAAAAGCGGCAAAAAATAAAAAGTGATGTAAGAGGTACAAAACAAACAAGCTAACAAACACTCAAGCATCCATATGTTGTGTCACCTTCTGGTCGCACTGCCTTCTCACAGGACGTCTCTTTCTCAGCATGAGGGTCCAGAGAGCAGCAGGAGGCAGTTGTAGAGCCAGGCTCAGAGAATCCTGAATCTGTAGTGTGAGTGGTGGAGAGAGCAGTCGGGGAAGACAGGAGAGAATCTGCCTCTACGGATTGGAAGGCTGAGGCCTGGCCATAATCGTCTTGGGAGTCAGGCAGCGGAGAAAGGCTCTCCAGCTCCAAATCACCTGCACCAGCAGCAGCAATGGCTTCATCCCCAGACCCAACGCCATCAGGTGAGCCTGCTGGCATTGGCGGGAGGTCGACCCGGGACTGAGGGGTTTCCGGGGATGTTCTGCCTGACTGAAAAGGAGGCTGAAACACGTTGACAGAAAACCTGCACAGACAGAGAAAGACAACATTTTACATCATTTTTGTAAGGCATTTAAGAGTGTGTTCAAAGTAATGCATAGTTATTTATGCCTTTGAAATATGCATCATAGGATTTTTCTTTGGAAGACATTTAGGTGTGACATCACACATTCTACATATAAAACATTTGGCTGTATATTCATTGAATTATTCCCTCACTTTAATAAAATAAAAAATAAATATAAATAAAAATATAGAGGATGCTTACCTGGAGTAACCTTCCAGTAGCTGAGTGAGGCGTGTGTAGGAGAGTCGAGACCCTGGCACACTGACCAGAAATGGCAGACCCACATTCTCTGTGTTGGGTCGACACAGACCCTTGTGATTGGGCCAGTGGGTCCTCTGACATGCTCTGGGCAGAGGAGAACAAGATTAAGCCTGATTATGTAAGTTTTGGGGATTTTTCGGAAAAGACACAACATGCGCTTTGTGCTGTTTATTGGACATTTTCAAGGAAAACCCACTGATTGCAATAGCCCACACGATAGCAGCGAGTGCAGCGCTTCAGCTTGTCTTCCTCAGACACTGGAGGCTTTAGGCAGGCAGCACACTTTGAGATGGGGATATTTGGGACCTGGAGTTTCTGGAGGGCAAACAAAGAGAAATGAAAGCTATTTCAATATGTACAAGCACACAACACATCAACATAAACAATGTGAACACATCAATGTAAAATCATAATGTGTTTTTTCTTACCTGCTGCACTCTGAGCAATACCACTCTCTCTTTGGCCAGGTCTTTAGAGAGCACCTCAAAGCAGAACAGCATGTCAGAGGAGGAAACCGTGTCCAGAGAATGGGACGGCAGGAACATGCGCTGAAAGCGGTTCTTCCCCACCTGAGGAGACAAGTCCAATATTCAGTCCAATCTCAGAACTTGCTGTCAGAGCAGATCCTGACTGTTTAAAAAAAACAGTCTCACCTCTGCAAGTCTCAAATTCTCTGGTTTGACTCTCACACTCCTGGAAATGGATTCGAGGACTTCAGCAGTGCTGGAGTTATCCTTACTCACACTGACCAAAAACTACAGACACGTGGACAAAGGTTCAAGACAAGTCAATATCATAAGTAAGATATACTTTGCATCATTGTGTTAACTGACAGTGTCATTTCAGTAGGAGTTTTGAAGACTAGAAATCAGTATATTTATCTTACCTTGATGGGTTTTTTGTGAGGTTCTTTAGCAAAGTAGAAAACTGAGAGCACCTTTTGTTTCTGAGGCAACGGGACTGGCAGGTAGAGGAAGGGGTCAAATGTGATTGACACCTAAACAAGTCAGGAGTGAAAGTAAATTAGTCAGATTTGTCTGTAAGAAATTATTTATTTTAAAAGAGGATTTTGTGGGAACATTTTTGTTTTACCTTGGAGCATGTGGGACACACAAGCTTGGACTTGAACTGGCCTTGAAAGAGGTCCACTATAAAGGAGTCATTTCTCATTTTGTGCCTCTGCCATGCCTCCTCTGCCACCACCTGCAATATGCAAAACACATCAGGCCAAGGCTTGATGAAACTGCAGGAAGAATGGTAGTGGTTACTGTTGGAAATATATCAACAAAGGAAGTTTTACTTTACTCAGAGCAATTAGCCTTCATTCAAAGTGAAGAAATTGACAAATATGACTCACAGCAATGCGTTTGTTGCCATTCCTATCATGAAAATCAGGAGAAACCCTACACCTACCTCATCCAGACGCCCATCCGAGTCAACAGTCTCTGTATATGGTTTATTCTGGATCCGGTTCAAGTCCTCGTGGAGCCCATCCAACAAGAAGGCCATGAACTCCTGAGCATCATGCTGGGCATAACCTGTAAACTGACTGGCTTTACTGGCCACAATTGCCTGAAAGGTAACAAACAAGAGAGAGAAACGAAATAGGAAATGAAAACACTGACCATGCACTGCCCTGCTATGCTCAAAATGAATACATTTCCTGTGAATTCCAAAAATGTGATTAACAGCAAAAGAAAAGGACAGATACACCAAACACAAAACAATCTCACAGTGCCGCCTGTGTACCTTGAGCTTTGAGGGCTGGAAGGCATGGTGTGTTCCTTTCCAAAGGGCCCTGAGTAGCACCGCAAACCCAATGGCGAGCCTGCCTCCTGTTCCTAGTGGGTTACTGCAGTTGATTTCTGACTCAAACGCTCGATCTGCCGGGGCACAGAAATCAACAGACGTCAGAAGGCACTCAGAGATACAGGAATAAACCAAAATTTAGCACAGTAAAACAAAAAAAAAAAATAGTTTGAAAATGATAAATTGACAAATGTATGTATTCTTTTGTATTTGGTCAACAGGAGCCAAACTAATTATATCAGAACAACATCAAAATAAACTAGTATTTAAAGAAGTAGCCAAAAGATGATTTACCCAGGAAGTAATCTCGGAGTTCCCTGGTGTTGGACAGGGATTGGATCACACTGTTCATGAAGCAGGTGTTGCCAAGGTTGACCAGTCCTGTAAAGCCAGGCAGGCACACCTTCTTCTCCTCCTCTTCCTCATGCCGCTCATTGCTGGCAGGCGGTGCATGAGTCATAGGCTGCACCATGCAGGTAGGCTTAGGCTGAAACAAGTAATAAATACAAATGAGTACCGTAATAATATCATATATATGATTATATGAGAATTTAATTTGCCAAGACCAAATAAGCAAGTGTCATTTTGCCTGTTTGTTCTTTCTTTTCTTTTTTTTGAACGACTATTTAACTTGTCACTCACTGTAGTGACTGTGGGCTCTGGCTTGGTAATAGCAACATGCTCAGAAACAGAGCGAGCACCCACAGAATCCAGACCACCATCCTCCACTATGGATGAGGCCTTTGGGGCTTTGGGTTTCTCCTCACCAACCCTCGGAGGCTCCTCCTTAGCTGGGAGACTGTGCTGGCTGCTGCCTGGCTGGCTCTTCTCCATGCAGGCAGGGCTGGAGGGCACAGCAACCTTGGCGCCACCCACTGCACCTTAAACAAAGGAGAATGGACCTTGTGGTTAGAAGATAATAAAGGAGGACAGAAGTGGAAATGGAATAAATGGTCAATTATCACATGGAGCTCTGTGGACATAAGACTCTGAAGTTTTAATAACAAATACCAGTCAGGATGCCTTTAACGGACACAGATACCTATACTGATCTCGTGTTAATTTAGTCCTTGAAACTGAATTTTGTACTAAATTAATATGATTTGGGTGTTCAGTTCACTTCTTTTTATCAACTGAATTCAGTTGCATTACGTGTAGTGTTAACAAGCAGAAGCCTGGCAGCAGACCTTGTGTGGCAGGAGCCTCCAGACCCCCCCAGCGTTGGCTGTGTCTCTTCTTCAGGGTGATGTCAAGCCGGGATGGGGTGAACGCATAGCTACACAACTCAGGCTGGATCAGGTTCCTACAGCACAGGGGGAGGAAAAAAACACAGTTCATTTTTTAAAAAAAACGTTTAAAGACAGGACATCAACTCCTTTGATTAGTTCGTCTACAATTTGGTGGCGATGCAAAAGATGCTTGTCGCTGAACAAATCAATTTATTTATACACTTAAGTCACAGAACAAAAAATTACCCAGTCTGAGCATTAGAGCATTAAAATTAAAAAAACAAATGACTAGCAACACTGAATGCAGCAGTTTACCTGAGTTTAACTTGCCACTTGAAGACTGTGTCTGGTCCACAGCCTGAATGAAGCCGCAGAAAGTTAACATCACTGTAAGAAGACAACACAGAAAGACCTCAGTCATGTTATAAAACATACAAAAGTGCCACAATGATATGAGAAGATCTTATCTGTTGCATCTACACTTGTACTACCTTGTCTGGAAGAGAAGGGTGAAGTCCTGTTCCCTGAAGATGACCCTGGTTGTGTCCCTGCAGATCCCCTTCATGTAAACATTAACCACCATCAGGTCCGTGCCCTTCTCATATGAATCATTCTTCACAAACTGCAGGTTAACCATCTGCTCCGGGGCTGCGGAAAGTTATTTTAGGCATTAGTCAACTCATGTTTGTGATGAGTAAAGTCAGCACCCACATACTATTTATAAATCTGGCAGTGCTACGATATTTATAAAAAAAATGAATCCCATTTTTAAAAAATGAAAACAAAGACCAATTTTCATACGCAAGATAAAAAGGGAAAGCAGGGTCAAATCTTTGGAAGCTGTTTAATATAGATTTTTTTTTTCCCCATCAACAACTGAAAGGTATTTTAATGTATTTTAAAACACAAAAGCACTTGATCGAATGTCACACAATGAGAGTTTCAATGTAAACCAAGGCCAGTCTGCACTAAAAACTTTATCACACCTTTCTGTTGCTGAATTTGCAGAGAAGGCTCCTCCTTTGACTGGTCTCGCTTCTCCTCATCATCGCTGCTGCCCTGCCACCTCTGGCTGACATCAGGTGATGGGATTTGTTTATCACCCATTCCTAAAGTTGGCACCGATATCGCCTCTCTTGACCCTGGCTGCATGCAGGTCACAGTATCTTGCTCCGTTTCCTGCTCACCAGACATTTTCTCAGGCTTGGACAAAGCTTCTCCTTCAACGCTGGGAGATAGAGCCACTTCGTTATTGACGTTGACACATCTGAGGCGGTCGCTGGTGCTAATGAGAGGTGCTGGTTGGCTGTCATCGCCATGTGCTGTTGCTCCAGACCTGTCTGAAGACTGGTTTGTGTTCTCTGCCACCTGGATCAACAAATTGAAAAAAAATGTACTCCATTCTCCCTGGGGCTTTACAGGTACTGGAGCTTAAGGGGATTGATCAGAGTGAATTTAAGGTGCACTGCGGTGGGTGATTCCTGTTAAGCCCAAGGCAATGTACAGTGCAGCACTAGTTTATTCTGCCATGAAAGCTCGTATATTTGAGAATGACCTCTTTTGACACCAGATACTGTGAAGACACATGACTACACAACAAAATAATATACAAGTATAATTTACTGATTGACTGTAAATGCTAATACTGCTGATTATCAGAAATGAGTAAGAGTGTTTGTGCATTATTGAGATAACAAACAAGCAAAGTCTTTGTCATATTTTTACTTTAAATATATTTTCCTTATGATAAAGAATTGGCGACCACAAGATCACGACTAGTCTCACCTGAGTTTTGTTGATACAGCTGGCCGCAGTGACAGTAACTCCAGCTATCTGTTCCTGGTCACTGCCAAGGTTCTCTGCTCTGTTAGTGCCATCACCGTTTTGAGTCTGCAGGCTCCGACCAGCGGGCAGGTGTGCATGTGGAGTTTTATTATTAGTCTTGACAGTGTGTGTGTTCTTGTCTGCAGATGATGTAGCTTCCTTAGTGGTCTTGGGCAGCCGTACAATGGTGCGCTTGACACCAGGTTCCTGAGGCTGCTTCTCGCCTCCTGCGATGGTAACAGGCTTGCTGGTTGTGACCAAGCCATTTCCAGGTACCCCTTTAACCTCTACAGAGTCCGCAGTGTTCTTGTCGCACGCTGCTTTGTTTTTCAGACAGCGCTTGACACCCCGCTCAGCTTTGCCACCGGTGCGTCTTGACTCACTGAGCTCTGGCGAGGAGGGAGGCTGGCCAAAATGCTGTGTCGACGAGGAGGTCAGTTTAGGTTTCTCTGATGACGCTGGGGGGACAGGCTTTATCTGCACTTCCTTGTCTTCTTTGGTCTGTGTCGTAGCTGCCGCTTTCTCTTTCTTGTTTGACTGAAGCAGAACAGAAAGAAGCTAAGTAAGGCCGAGCTGCAGAACATGTTTACACTGCCAGTGTCATCCGTAGAAATGACACTTCATGTGTCATATTTAGATAACAAACGTAATGCAAATATACAGCATACATGTATGGACAAAAGTCATCTTAACCTATGTGAGTCACCTTAAGAGATGGCCAGATGTGAAAGGGAATCTTCTTGTGCATGATGAGGTGCAGGAAACCTCCCTTCTCCTTATACTGAACTCTGCTGCATGAAGCTTCAATTTCCTCCTGCAAGTGGCAGCTCCACTGCCGTCCATCTGAGAGATGATAACATAATAGATATATTTATGTATAGGACTGAACCAATAAACTCGATACGAATGGAGAAAGAGACAAGCTATACAAGGCTGACAAATTTTAACAGATGATTAGTTTAAAGGGTTAACATGCAGATCTCGATATAGAGCCAAAGTTCAATATGGCCTATAAATAACTGTCTGATGTTTTGCTTTTAGTGACTTCATGTTCTTAGCATTTAGCATGCACCTGTTTGTTTGTGCTCCACTGTTGTTTTGTCACTCTGTTAAATGCTTTACCTGGGAAGCACACATTGCAGTGGGTATCTGTGAAGGTTGTGTTGATGTCCTCTGTCCTCTGGACTCCTTCCCCACAGCGCAGCCTGACTGTCACTTCATTGACATTCTGCTTCCAGTCTACAAACACATCTAAAAACACAAACATTTATTCTCAATTAAAACATGACCAGCAGGAAAAAAAAACAGAGAATGATAAATTCAGTTCAGTACAGGAGGGAAAAAAGAACAGATAGAGTTTACATAACACTAAGTCCATACTGCTGCACTCACACGCTCAAGTGGGTCAGCACTCCGGCACAGACCGAAGCAAACCAAGACAGTGAACTCAGCAATCACAGATGTGACATCTAAAATTATCTGTGCCACACAAACTCTACAGCAAATAAACAAATGCATGGGAGGAAATGTTAGGCTAACTTCAGAAAACCATACACTTATTCTTTCACATGATCAAGAGCAGAAAACATGACATGAAAAACAAGTCTTACCATTTTTCATAGTGACCTCTGCCAACAACTAAAAATAAAATATCATATGACCAAAAAAAAAAAAACAATAGATCAAACAACTGATGCCTTCCTGGCAACAACATAAACAAAAACCAGAGTCTTAACTTTCCTCTCCTCACTCCGTCCTTCACTTTGTACTCTGTATTGCTAACTTAACAACCCCAGAAAAGGTCATGAGCAACACCCAATCCCTTCCAGCTGTTAACAGTTGTATGTCCAGTGAGGGGCGTCACAGTGTACTCCTGTGGCTGGGTACAGCATCTGACATTCATGGTCTTACAAAACTTTAATATGCCCACTAAAAGAAATGTGGCAATAAAGTGAGGTGCCCGCATTAACAATACAAAGCACAGATCAATTTCAACCAAGTTCAAAGAACTGAGTCATTTACATTGCCATGTCGACACAGTATTTCTGAGAGGACACAATTAGGAAGTAACATAAAACTGGAGTAAATACAAAGATTTAAAGTATCACATAAAAAAGTAATTTCTTGATGATTCTAAGATCTAGCTTCATTTCCAAAACATAAGAGCGGGATATACTTCATTCTACCACTAGAGGTAGATGTTAGTACCAAGAAACACTCGCTTATTCTTGTCATATGTACATGAGAAGGTGTTTTTTAAAACAAAAAATGTCCACTAAACAGCAGCTCTCCTCCTTCTGCAATAAAACAAACATTCAGCCATGCAGCACTTAAATGAAAGACAAAATGTTTTGAAGGGAAGCTGTGTCTAAAAATTCAAATCAGAAACCAGAAGTGTCGTCAGTGTCTAACGGTGTGACAAACAAAAAACACCACGCGTCTATGTGACAAAGCGACAAGCAGCTCACTAGTGTTAAAAAGCTTTGTTTAAACAGTCCCCAATGGCGTTTTCTCAGTAACAAATGTTTATTTTGTCCAACTTACCTTTCTTCACTTCTGCAATGACCCCTTCAACTGCTGCTGCTGCCCTCTTGGCCTCTCTGCTCTCCTGATTGGCTCTGTCCTTTTGCTTCTTCTTACTTGTACTGGAGGACAGGTCCGAGCTGCTGTCCCTTCCGCTGCCTCCTCTCTGCTGAGCCCCACCGCGACGGCCCACTGTCTCGCGACCAGCCATACCGGTCCCACTGCTGCTGGCCATCTTCAGGCACTTGGCACTAACAGGCCGCCCGTCGCTGGAATCACTATCGCTGCTGGGGTCTGGTTCTGAGGTGTGCCTCTTCCTGCCTGGCCCGGCTATCTTGGCGATGATACAGGTCTGAATTCTCCCAGAACAGAATCAGAGGGGCGAGTGAGGGGTGGGGACCTGGGACAGTCAGGGCAGACACACACTTATTAGTTGTGAGGAGAAACTGTTGCTAACCGACATGATGGTAACTATATGAAACTACACAGCTAATCACAACCTTCATTTGCTATTTGTTACACACCTGAAATGATGCCTTAGCAAATAGCAAAGCAAATAGCTAGCTAGCTGCTAGCTTGAATAGTTAAATGACAAAGGACAAGAGCTACATCAGCCATTTTATTCAACATTCACCATAGCACAGTTATTGGAGCAGTCCTTAGAGTCAAAGTCTCGACTGGTGCTCACGTTTTCTATTATCTTCCTCCACCACTGCAGAACAACCTTCCAACAGCAACAGTGAAGCCGGTACTGAAAACATTTCACACACTCATCTCTACATATAGATACGTTTCATTACGAGTTACAAACGGGTTGGAATCTTTGTAAACAAACATGGTGAAACGTAAACATGTATATGATCGTCCTGTCTGTCGTCTTCAAACGTGCATCAATGTCGAAGCTCCACGTTTGTAATCACATCAAAGCTCATTTCTCTTTCTTGTCAACTACACAGCTGTTTCACTACGACAGTTGCAGATAATGTCCGGGTCAATCCACACATACAGGTCACACCAAAGACAACAAAGTGATATTTATGATGTTACAAGTAAATGACACATTTCACCATAACCCTTTTTACCCTTTATTCAAAAACAAACACAAAATGTATTAACGGTCCTTTACACTTGTGAAATCACGGCTAGTTTTCAGCAACGTAGGCAGCAGGCTAAACAGAGGAGTTTCCCGTCCCCGTACTGGTTAGCTCGGTGACGGGTGAGTTAGCCAGCAGACTGCGGGGGTTCGTTTACTTCAGTACACACGTGTCTGAGGCCGTCATGTGCCTGTCAATATGAGCCGTACACATCTGTCTACTGGGCAAACACGGCAGCTACAGATGAAATTATTTGAAACTGAAATATAAGATCATGAGTTTATTTTATTATATTTGTTTTCTGGTTGCCCTTCGGCTGTAAACTGTCCACAACTGCGGGACGGTGGATCAACATAATTCGTATACTGTCCTTTACTCTGATTATATTCTGTCGCTATATCAACGATGCTAACTAACACTAAATAAAGACTTGCTAATAAACCACACTACAACGTCAAGGGATACCAAACCGATACAGAAACATAATTTAATACGTCTGTCTTCGCCCAGAGTGCTGGTCAGGTATAACAATCAAGCGCTCCTACAGTCATCGAGCTCCTAATGACATTAGCCACGTACATGCTAACGCTAGCTAAAGAGAAACGGTTTGACATACTAGTTGTTTCCTTGACACAACCACCACCACAACATGACAATTCGTGACACCTGACGCCCGTCTGCGACTTATATGTTATTTTCAAAATGCAGTCTGAAATGAAAACTTACGGGGCTTCAGTTTAGTGCGGATTCCGTTCCGACACACAATGGCCGGCGACTCCTTCAGCTGCTCCCGGCTGCTAAGCTCCTTCCCTACACCCGAAACCCCGTATTCTACGGCGTTTCTCGAATATTCTCTCCTTTATCCTGGACCCATTTCTGGACACGTTTGCCTACTTATTGACGAAAATTAACCAAACGCTTACAAATGGAGCCCGTTTACTGTGTCGCTGTCATTGGGCCTGAGCTTTTAACAAATACAGTCCACCGTCCGGCTACCTGAAGGGAGAGCGCGCACGGGCTACTTCCTGGCTGGCGCGTTCACGTGATCTGGAGTTCCTCCCACAACAAAACAGACGCTAGCGCGCGCGCACACACGCTTGTTTTTTATTCTACATAACTGCATTAAAACATAAAAAGCTATTAATCAAATTTGATTAAATGCACATTCGTTTGACAGTACACAATAAATCTGACCCGGAAAGAGCCCCCCTCATTTAAACCTGTTGAAGGGCAGTCAAAATAGTTTTACTTGTTTTAATACTTTATAATAATACTTTATTAACATAGCACCATAAAAATAATTGAAGTTGAGACAACATGCTTTACAATCCTGGCAAAGGAGAAATAATACAAAAAAGATAAGTTGTTTCAGCTTTATTGACAAAAACTAACAAAGTCTCTTTTGGTATTTTTGCTTTGGTAGTTAGTTCTTAAAGGCACTGGCTGTAAGATGAGGACCATATATGTCTGGTTTGTTTTTGTCATGCAAACAGGCAATGAGTATACTGGCACGTCATAAGGCACATTTTATCACTTCACATACTGTCAACTCCCATCACTTCAATAAGGCTACAACTTCTCCTGCTTGTACATTTTGCATCCATAGACTGTATATAAAAATTCAATCACAGTATATTTCTAAACAAACGTCAACAATATGTGCGACATGGGGTTGGCATTCACAAAACCGAGTCCCTGTACTGACTTAAAGGAACAGTTGAATATTTCTTACACAGGAACTGCGACTTGTTTGAGTCTCCACCGGCTAACTTGCCTTTACAGTTCATTTTATAGTCACATAAACATTGAAATGAAGTTGGATGCTAAACTTGCAACATGAATTGTTGAGTGGTGAGTAAACAAGTTGTTTACTTACCTACACTGACATACTGCAGGGTCCAGTAACACCGTTTATGTAGTACACTGTCCCTATTGCGATGAGCACAGCTCAGAACACACTTCCAGTTGTAACAGAGTTCATATAAAAAGGTGGAGGAAATGACCTGCTGTCAATAAAAAAAAACACTTAAAATGCAGCTTGTTTGGAAATCATTATGTTTACCCATATCTGGGCATTACTGCCTCTTCTAAAATATAAATTTTAATTTTTCATAACACAGACATTTCCAGATTATTTAAAAGAGCTAGAGAAATGATAATGTGCACATATGTGTGCACAGTAAATAAAATAAGTAAGATTGTTTTTCAATACAAAACAAAATGCAAATTCTCTTTATTTCCTCCGCGCCTGTTGACCGTTTACGATATCGGAATCTGAATGAAAAGGCAAAATGAGACGACGATGGAGCCGGTTCCATGGAGCACAGAGAGCGAGTTACTGGCAGGTGTTGTAGATCTGAATCTGTTTGTTGATGTCACTGAGGATGGCCTTCATCTTGTCCTCTAAGCCGTCCAGCTGACGAGCCTTCCCCTCCAGCCTCCTCTGGTTCTGCTCATAGTTCTTCTCCAGCTCTGTGACGACAGGGAATTAAAGGAACAGTTCAACAGCGAAGCATTACCACAGTCACCGAAACAAACCGAGGGGATACATTTAGTGATTTCTTTTAACACTGGATATAAACACACACACATGCACATCAGTAGGCACCTGCTAGTCTCTGCAGCTTGTTCTGGGCGTCCCTCAGTAGTTCCTTCGCCTCATCTCTGAGGCTCTCAGCTCGTCTCTTGGCGTCCTGAACCGCCTTCGCCTTGGTGTCCACCCTCTGCTGCACTTCATGGAATTTGTCTGTCAGCTGGCCGTCCAGAATCTGGGCATGGAGATAGCAGCAGGTTTTCTATAGTAGCTGCTATAATCGGTTGTAATTTGGCCAAGTGCAAAGACACACACACACACAGACACACACCTGCTTGGCTTCGTTTGCCTTGTCACGGGCCATGGTGGCTGTCTCTTCGGCTCGGGCCGCTGCCATGCTGTTGTTGGCACGTTTGGTCTTCAGGGTATTGATTTCCTGTCCCAGGGAGCTGAGGCGCTCCACGGCATCATTCAGGTCCTTCTCACTGTTGGACGTCTCTGACTCAATCTGAGGGGAGCACACACCACGTGGTAAGTTCTGATCCTGAATATGAAGTTTCATGAATAATTGATGTTTCTTTACACAGATATCACTGTTACAGTAATAAAACTTTATACTAATGATTTCAAATGAAAGAAAACGAAGATCTTTTTTTTTCGCCTGGTGAAGAAAATGTTAAAGAGCAGTGATGGAAGTTTAAATTTAAACTGAGGTCTGATGTTTTCATCTCGTCACCTGTGCCAGTCGCGCCTCCGTCATGTCAATATCAGCTCTGGCTCTGGCGATGGCCTTCTCTGCCGAGGTCTGGGCAGACTTGGCGTCCACCAAGGCCTGTTTGACAGTCTCCGCTGTGGTCTTCACCCCCTCAGCATGATGCCTTCAGAACGACAGCAGTGAGAGTGACTGCCTGTGATTCCAGAGCGGATGAACTAACACGTGATGACCTTTGACACTGCTACTACCGACCTTGCTCTCTTCGCATCCAGCAGCAGCTGCTCCGCCTTGCGAACGTCATCCTGGGTCTGGGCCAGAATGGCGTCCACGTTAGAAAGACTGCGAACCCGATCCTTGATTTCATCTGCGAGGTGTCGGATCTGAAGGGGCGAAGCAGGGATGGAGAGCCCCAGAACCTGGTTGGCCACTGCCTCGATACTGTCCGGGTCTGCTCCCTCCTCTGAGGCGAACACGCACAATGTGGATGAATGACATGAAGGACATATGGGGCAAGATGATGGTTAGAAGTGAATGAAACGTGTTTGTGTCTCACGGGTGAGGAAGTCCCGGATCTGCTTGATGAGGTCTCTCAGGTCATTGTTGGAGCGCTCCACTTTGGTTTTGGTGGCTGTGGCTTTGTCCAGCGCCGCCTGGGCTTTACCTTTAGCCTCCTCTGCCTTGGTCTTGGCCTCTGCCACCTGAGTGAACAGTAACTATGCTTCATGTCTGAATGTGAGATAAGAATAGTTGTGTGTTGTGGTGATCTGTGGTACCTTGGTGAACAGACCCTCCACCTCTTCCATTGCTTTGTTCAGCTCCTTCTCTGCATGTCTGGCTCTCTCCAGTGCATTGTCAGCCGCTGCTACAGCGCCGTTACAGTTCAGGCCTCCACAGTGACGGTTCCCCTCATCGTCACGGCAACCTGCACCCCCACATGGGCTTTCCGCACATGGAGCATCACCTGGGGCACCGCACACCTGTTGGGACAGGTTACACGTGCATGTTCATTTATTATGGCTATGATCTGTATTATTAGTGTGTGTGTGTGTGTGTGATTACTCAAAAATCATGGTTTTGTTTATTATTGTCCATAAAGTGTCCTGTCGTGAATTGTTTGGGTCAGACCTTCTCGTTGATCTTCTTCATGTCTAGGCCCTGTGCTCTGGTGCTGAGTTCTGCCAGCGAACGCTTGTTGGCGGCGTTCTTGCGGTTGAAGTCGTCCTTCTTGGCGGCGATCAGGCGCTCGGTGCGGCGGCGGGTGTCTGCTGACTGGCTGACCGCGCTGGGCCTGGTGGTTGTGGATTCATTGGCGCGCCGCTCGGCGTCACGAGACCTGTTGTAGGAGCTGCGGATGCTGTCGTATGCACCTGGAGGACGGAGGAGACAAGAAGGTCAATTTCCATAGTTTCAAGCTGAGCACGTTAACAGATTATTAGGGACTGGAATCAAGGCTCAGGTGAAAAGAGAGGAGCAAAGAATAGGAGCAGTTGATGGGAACAACCCTGTCTCCCTCTTTCCTCACCGAGGAAGTTGGAGTTTTTCAGGACATCCAGCTGCCGGTGGAGCTGCTCCGACGTCAGGTTGAGTTCTCTGGCCTCTCTCTCCAGAGCACTCAGCTCCTTGCTGGCCTCAGAGTTACTGTCCTGCACGATGGTCAGGTCTCCTTCCAGACGGTTCAGGGTGTCAGTGGTCTCACCGATCCGCGCTCTGAGGGACAAGACAAGCAGTTGTTGGGGGGGTGTCATCAGACCACCATCTCAGACAAACTAAAAAGTATGTTCCATTTTAACACTGATGGAAAACGATTCAAATGCAGTGGGAAGTATAAACTGATACCTAAGATCTTCAATAAGCTCCATTAGCGTAGCCACGGCTGCAACGGTGGCATTGCGTGCGTTAACAATCCCCTGAGCCTGAGCCAGTTTCTCCTCCAGGTCTCTGAAGGCTTTCTCATAAGCTCCAGTGAGCCCAGTGGTCTGGATCTCATGGGCCCGCTCCGCGAGAGCCCTGGTACGAACTGCCAGGTCCTGGTAACGAGACAGAACGCGGAGGATCGTTACTGAAATCCACAACAATCAGTTGTTCGGTCTTTCCTCTCCCTGAGGATGAGCGTGTAACTGCACCTGCACGATGCGGTCCCAGTCCCCGAAGCACTGGTGACAGGGCTGGCAGTGTGGAAACTGGCCCGAGAAGCCTCTGGCACACTGATCACAGCGCACACCTGACACCCCCTGCTGGCAAACACAGTGTCCCGTCACACGGTGGCACTGAGAAGTCTCAATGCCTCGCCAGTCACAGTCACACGCTGGAGGGGGAAAAAAAAGAATGAAATCCTTTGCGTATTTTTTCATTTTGTTCCAAACGCCTGCTCCATCAGCAGATGTGTGATGTGCTGACCTCTGCACTGTGACCTGGGATTCCCCCAGTAGTTCTCCTGACAGTCTGTGCAGGTCTTTCCTCCAAAACCATCACGGCACTGACACTGACCAGTGAACTGCAAAACAGAACACGTGAAAACGAACAATCTGAACATGCTGTACTGACAACGCGATGACAGTGGGCTCACGGCGACGCCTCGCTCACCTCGTTGCACGAGGAGGTGACGGAGTTGTTGGGGTCGCAGCCGCAGGGTTCGCAGCCTCTCCCGCCGGCCAGGTTCCAGTGGTTGGGGGCGCAGTGGTCACAGGCCAGACCGACAACGTTGGGCAGACACTGGCACTGACCTGTGGCGCGCTGGCACACACAGTCTTCCCGGTCCATACACTGGCTGTGTTCAGTTCCCAGGAAGTTACAGGTGCACTCTGAAGTGACAAATCCACCATCGCCACGCCATGCCATTAACATGTGTTGTGTTTCCATGGCGACTTTTATTTTGTCCGGATACTTACTCCTGCAGTTGCGTCGGGAAGCGTCACCAAAGTAGCCGCTCTTGCAGATGCCGCAGTGGGCGCCCTCGGTGTTGTAGAGGCATTTCCTGCACTCGCCGCTCTGCCTGTCGCACGCCTCCACGTCTGACATGTCTATGTTGTTGTTGCACTGGCACGGCTGGCAGCGACCTCCAGGCTGAGAGGGGTTTCCATAGTAACCCGGGGCACATTCGTCACATCGAGCGCCTGAGTCAAGAGACAAAACCCAGTCAAATAAAGTCGACGTGAGAACAGACGTGAGTGAGCAGGAAACATGTGAACTGAACTGGATTGTGTCTCCACAGCACGAATGAGTTTTAATACCAAACAGTTAGGTTTGGTTAAAGCTCTGTTAGTCAGCTGTGTTTGCCTTCACACCCTCAGTGGATTATTTCCAGCCCATTAACACAGCAGCTGATCTGGTAACAGCTGAAACTGAAACGTCACGCTGGTTTAGAAAGGGACATCAGTGTCTGTCTTCACTGCGTGGCCTCGACTAGTCAACATTTTCCTCACTGACCTCTGACCTCTCAACCACATCCCAACTCCACCCAGACCGACACCTCTGCACAAACCTCACCTTCTCACAAATGGAAAGTTCTGCTGAACCTGAAGTTTTCAGACTTATTTACAAACGATGTAACCACTTGTGATGCTGTTGTGTTATCATCACGTGAGGGACATGATACAGTCAGACAGAAGACAGGGAGTCACACAGAGGCAGGAGTGCACCACGGCACAGCACCACCGGGGGGAGCAGTGCTGCAGCCATGCATGAGTGGGACTGTTAAAGTGGAGGGTTGGATGGGGAATAATGGAGGGAGAGGAGGGGGTGGGGGTGTGGGCGGGGTCAACCATCATTACTCACGCTTAAAAACGGTCACCCCGGAGCGTTTAACAATCCCTGTGCCAGTAACGCAGGGGAGGGAAGGAAATGACAAACAACACAGGTTACCATCCGCCATCAGTCGCATAGAAGTTCCATCCTCTGGCTCCTCCCACAACGCAGAAGATTTCATTCGTACTAATATTATTGTTTCGAACTGCCTCAGTGGTTTTTGTACTGCAGCTTTACTACGCCAGATTCTGATTTCACATCAAACGCACACAGATTGGGACACACACACCGACAATGTCATCAGTATCTCCTGTGGATGACAATGAGCAGGAGAAAGATGGCGAGCGGCGAGCGGCGTCAGAGGAACAGGAACAGTTTACCTGTGTAGCCCTGGTTACAGTTGCAGACGATTTGTCTGTTACGGTTGTCCTGGTAACAAGATGCAGCAAAGTGGCGCCCACTGTTGGGCCCATCCGGACAGGGGCATGGACGACACTGAGCACTGGATGGTACCCCCAGAACTGGGTTACCATAGTAACCATTGGCACACCTACAAAGAGATGATAAATACGTTAGAGGTTAGATCAAGTACATAATCAAAAGTGATACGACTCTTCACTGAGTAATACTCTTAATATGTATTTTAGTATGTATTTTAAATGTGCAGTTTGTTTTCTTTTATTTCAATTAATATTTGTCTTGCATGTTCGTTTATTCCATAACGAACAAACACACAATGCACACAAACTAAGAACCATCCTCCTCCTCCTCACATGACGCGTCACCTGTCACACTTGTCTCCTCCGGTGTTGTCCCGGCAGTTGATGCACACTCCGGTCCGCTGGTCGCACTGCTCTGCGTGGCCGTTACACTGACAGGGTCGACAGCTGGGGAAACCCCAGTGACCCGCCTGGCATCCGTCACAGCGCTGACCGAACGCACCCGGGCGGCACTGGCACTGACCGGTGAACTTATCGCAGAGTCTGGTCACAGAGCCGTCCAAGCTGCAGCCGCAGGCTGAGCGGAGGCACAGGAAGGAGAAGCAAAGAAACACATCAACCAAAAATAGCAATAAATAGTTTGAAAAAAGGCCTTTGGACTTGCAGTTGCGCACAAGACGACAGTAGAGGGCGCCAGCGGCATGTACAAGTCAGCAGCACAAGACAACATAAAGGAATGAAATGATGGAATAAATATCAACACCTATATTGTCAGGTGTGTTTATTCTATAAGAGGAGATTTAATTTTCAGTTTCCATAGAAAAAACACAACCAAGTTAACGGTCTGTAAATGTGGAAAGTGCTGATGTCACACAGGTAACTCTCACCTATACAGCCCGAGGGTCCAAAGCCGTAAGTTCCCGGAGCACACTGGTCACACTGTCGACCAATCACATTGGGTCTGCAGCGACATTGGCCCCCGCGGACGTCACACATGGAGCTGACGGACCCCTGGGGGTCACAACCACAGGCTGGACGAGGACAAAGAGGAACATGAGTCAATAAGATTCAGTATTAACTACACAAAACTGCGACCAAGTAAACACAACTGTTCTTCATGATTTAATAAAAGTCCCACGTTACATCGGGGATAGTGTCGTTAACGAGCGTGTCGTTAACGAGCGTGTCGTTAACGAGTGTGTCGTTAACAAGCGTGTCGTTAACGAGCGTGTTGTTCCACTCACGCAGAGCGCCGTCGTTGATGATGGCCGACATGCTGGTGATGATCTTGGCGCAGGTGTCGCTCATCAGTGGGCGGGTCACACTCTTCGCCCCCTCGTGGCAGCGATATCGCTCATATGTCTGCTTCCTGATGTTGGAGGTGGGATCGCCTGCGTTGAACATCTCCATGGAGGCGTGGCGGGGCATCAGGGCGATCTGGAGAGGAGGAGGAGGAGGGACACCTTTGATACAGCGTTGTTTCTTTATGAGTCAGGTGCTCACTGGGAAAGAACCTCACCGAGTCGACCAGGAGGATGGCGTCGGCGGCTCCGTTCAGGATGCTGTTGCCATCCTGATAGCGTCTGAACTCAAAGCGCAGGGTGTAGGTCACACCTCTCTCCAGACACACAGGCTGAGGAGGGACCACAAACCTGAGGCGAACACAGTCGACACAAACACACGTTAACACACACACCCGCTCAGCGATGAGGAGGGAGTGTGGAGAGTGTGATCCACTGACCTGGCTCCGGCCGGCAGCGAGACCAGGAGCCTGTCGTCATCCGGGATGGTGTTCCCACAGGGGCTGCTGGTCGGAATCGGCCCCGGGCGGATCACTGTCACCTGCACCTCCTCCCAGTCCCGAGGCATCTTAACAAACACCAGTCCGAAATATTAACATATGAACAATCGGCTGAGTCAGCGTTTTATTTTGATTGTAGGTGTGATGGTAGACGTTGAGAAATCCTGACCTGTGACTCGTAGCGAATAAGTAAGTCATATTCCATGGAGTAGGGGATGTTGCTGATGAGGAACTCAAGGGTGCCCCCTTCAGGTACCCGGGCGAACCCGGTTCCTGTCCAGGTGGCGGGACGACCCGGCTGGTGCTCCCTGGTCTCCAACACACAGCCCTGAAAGTATGAATCACATGTTGTCTGAAATGATAAACACACACACACACACACACACACACACGGGTCGGATACCTGTCCCATTCTGGCCAACTCCGCCTCATACAGGAAATGATCCAGAGCCATGAAGAAATATCCCGACTCCACCTGATGACACTGGCGTCCTGTCATGTGACTGCGGCAGCGACACTGCCCGTTCTCCACGGAGCAGCTGTGGAGAAGAAGAACAGGTGGATGATGTTGGAAGACACAAACATCTGATCAGAGACTGGAGCTATAGCGCCACTCACTGGTTGTCCAGTGCTCCTCCAATGTCACACTCGCAGCCTCTGCATCCGTTGAGGTCGTGGCTCAGCGCCCAGTGTTCTGGCTGGAGAGACAGGAGGACGTCCAGAGAGGACACAGAGGACAGTTAGACGTCTCCTCATTTATTATAACAACACACTTGTATTTCATTCCACTTTCACCACAGTGAAACTAAACTTTGAACACGTTGACATACTGATTCCAC
This sequence comes from Trinectes maculatus, assembly GCA_016785345.1. Taxonomy (NCBI): domain Eukaryota; kingdom Metazoa; phylum Chordata; class Actinopteri; order Pleuronectiformes; family Achiridae; genus Trinectes; species Trinectes maculatus. The sequence continues at coordinate 694,552 of JAFBJQ010000399.1, read as the reverse complement.
TGTGAACAGCATTGTGTCTAAAAGGAGGGTTCACGTGTTCAGGATCCGCTTTCGGACCAGGTCCAGACCCTGACCATTTTAGGCCTGCTGTAACTCACACCAACCGGACGAGCCTCAGCTCCCGGGACTAAATTTAGACACAGAGTCCAGGCTCACATTCCTGCCGCCACCATTCCTGCCTGAGCGGCTCCGGGACGAGAGGGTGAACCAGAGCAGAATATTCCAACACAGCAAACGGAATTTCCATGTGATTAAATACTAATGAGAACATTATTATGAAAATGATATTCTGTATTAGTCCTTTAATTCTATCATATGATAAAGAGACAGAAGCAGCCGAAAGAGGAAAAATAAAAAATGATTCCGATGTCGTCTGATGTGTAAGGAGGTCAGAGAGGAAGTTCACGATGGGAAGCAGGAATGGGAGGTTATTTTGTGGACTTGGTGGCAGGTGCAGAAATATAACAGATCAAAAGTAGCAGAGGACACGGGGACATGAAGTCAAAGTCTCACCAGACACTGGTCACAGCTGCGTCCTGTCACCAGCCGCTTGCAGAAACAGTCTCCGCTCACTGGATCACACTGGGAGCTGCCCGACACCGTTCCTCTGTAGTCACACCGGCAAGCTGCAGAGAGCGGGACGGGACAGGACGGCGGTGAGCGGGGACATCGTCACAGGGAGGACATCACAGAGATTATATATTTTTATATACTGTATACAGGGGGTCCTCGAGTTACGACGGTCGCGAGATACGTTGTTTTCGTGGTTACGACACATCTCCCGTGAACTTCCTTGTTTCGGCTTAAGCGTTTTGCCCCTAAATACGTACAGACTTCACACGGGAACTAGTTGGTGAGCGCTCTCTCTGTCTCTCAGCGCGCCTGCCGGCTCTCCAGCACCTCCACAGCACAGCTAGGCTACTCTGACTTGTGTTTACTTATGTGAAATGGACGGCTGGCGGGGGGGAGGGGGGTGCAGTGGCAGCCGGTAAGGAGATGCACACGGACACAGATGCGTTCAGGATCGTGGCGATACCGTAGGTTTATTCACAACACAGGGTCTACACGGTTGATAACAGAAATCTAAAGGAAATGCTCATTACACTCGCGATATCAACCCCTACAGTGACAAAAGGCAATTCACCACAGTAAACTCTTACTGTAGGGTGGTGTTATAGCGAAAGCTAGTGGCACAACTTTGTAACTACCTTACCTATGAATGTATGTTCCGACTTACGTCGAAATTCGGTTACGACACATTCTCAGGAACGGATCTCTGTCGTAACTCGAGGACCCCCTGTACTGTATCTATGTTCTGTACTCACGCTGGCAGCCCTCTGGGTTTTCTGCGCTCAGGCCAAAGAAGCCCGGTTTACATTTGTCACATCGTGGCCCCTCGACGTTGACCTTGCATCGGCACTGACCTCCGACCGCGCCGAGGGACGGGTCGGTGTGGCTGTCGCACATCCCCCCGTTCTGAGAGCCATCCGGGTCGCAGTCACAAGCTGTGGGACAGACGGGTTGGAGGACATGTTGGACATGAATGTGGCACATGCTATAGACTATATCCGTCCAACCCTGGAACATGGACATGATGTCACTGACCCACGCAGACCCGCGGGTCCCTGATGTCCCTGATGGGGTCTTTGTAGTAGAAAGGTTTACACGTCTCACAGCTGCGTCCCATTGTGTTGTGCTGACAGTCGTCACACACGCCCCCGCTGACGTTACCCGTGGACATGTACACCGCCATGTCGAAGTGACAGGAGGTCGAGTGGCCGTTACAGTTACACTCTGAAAAAAAACCACACACAATTCCAGATCAGTCGTTCTGCTTCTTCAGTTCTGCTTTTTTTTTTCCTCATCTTGTATCTACTGACTCCTGCAGGCGTTGGTGTTGCGTCCCTCTGCTGGTCTCCAGGGGAGGTCGTTATGAAAGTCGTCACACTGCTCGCAGTTCAAACCTTTAGTGTTATGGTTACACACACACCTGCCGTGAACCTACAACAGGGATGGATGGTGAGAGTGTGTTAAAGTCAAACACACACAGTGTGTGTGTGTGTGTGTGTGTGTGTGTGTGTGTGTGTGTGTGATGCCATCACTCACCATTCCCTCGATATCGTCCCTGATGCCGTTGATGGGGGCGCACTCGGAGGCGTGGCCATAGCAGAAGCAGTTTCCTCGTACGACCAGCTCGTACATGGCGTAATAATACTTCTCCTTTATCTCTGCTCTGGGGTCGAGCAGGTTGTCGCCCAGAGTGTGAAGTTTGGTGAAGTTCACTCTGAGGTTGGTGATCTTCAGCTGGTCTGAAGGCAAGAAGACAGAAAGAGATGGACGTGAAGACAGAATGAAGTTCATGCACTTCCTGTCATTTTAATGTTCATATTTAAATATTTATTTCTGAACGCGTGAGATTTCTTTTGTCCTCTGAAGATGGAAATGTTCTCATTAAGTCAAGACTTTAGTTAGTAACTGAGGCAGAAAAATCACCATCATCACTGGCTGGGTAATGATGGTGATTATGAACCTTCATCATTTAACGTCAGACCAACTTCAGTCAGCATGGAGTCTGTTCTCATCATGACTGAAACCTGCTGCTGGAGTCCATGAAGAGGAAGACGTGTTTTCCACCAGAGTCTGATCCTGTTCCCCACTGACTCCATCTGCAGTAACATGATCCCACTCTGACGGACCAGACCTCATCCCCTGCAGCTACAGCTACACTACACTGCACTACACTGTACTACACTACACTACACTACACTGCACTACACTACACTACACTACACTGTACTACACTATACTACACTATACTACACTATACTACACTACACTGTACTACACTACACTACACTATACTGCACTACACTACACTACACTACACTACACTGCACACTATACTATACTATACTATACTATACTACACTACACTACACACTATACTACACTACACTGTACTACACTACACTACACTATACTGCACTACACTACACTACACTACACTACACTACACTGCACACTATACTATACTATACTATACTACACTACACTACACACTACACTACACTACACTACACTACACTACACTACACTATACTATACTATACTACACTACACTACACTACACTACACTACACTACACAATACTACACTACACTACACCACACCACACTACACCACACTACACTACACTACACACTATACTACACTACACTACACACTACACTACACTACACTACACCACATTACACTACACTACACACTATACTACACTACACTACACCACATTACACTACACTACACTACACTACACCTCACCACATTACACTACACTGCGCTACACTATGCTACACTATGCTACCACACTACAGTACACCACACTACACTACACTACACTACATTACACTACACCACATTACACTACACCACAACACACATTACACTACACTGTGTGTTTGTTCCTCCTCATGTATGAACAGCAGACTGGAAAACACACTCACACATCAGCAGCTGGCACCAGATTCCTACTTGACTATCATGGAAAAACCGATAAAAACAAGACATTCACCATCTGTTGAGTTAATGTCACATGATGACATGAAATGTGTGCTTTGGAAATGAGCACTAAACAAAAAGTACATTTCTTGGTTTGATAAAATAATTAAATAATAATAATAATATATTTCTGATATAAACTAATAACCAGGAAAACGTTTCTGATCGTTCGATCACGGAGGCAGACACCATCAACACCATCTTGGATGATTCATTGTTCTTGACAACAGCAGGTGATAAAAACAGCCTGTTCGGGTGAGCAGGGGTCAGAGGTCAACGCGACGAGCCAGTGACACTGAGACACTGAACAACAGAGCGAGTCGACCTCTGCTGCTGCTGCTGCTGCTGCTGGAGACCGAACTCGGGTTCCTGGGAAAAGCTCTCATGTCCTGCCAGTCCAAACAGGAGGACGGGGACAGTGAAGCATTGTGGGAGAGCAACAGCTGCTTTTCACATCTCTCCACATACAGGCCATAATATGTCACAGCTGGATAACAAGAGCTGACTGTGCTCCAGTGACAAATCACTCACACACACTGACAGGATGTTGAGATGTTCTGCTTTAACGCGTCTGTATCAGTGAGACCTACTCTGGATGCTGGTGCTGTATGGATCCTTGATCCTGATGGCTGGATCCAGCACTCTGTAGATGACCTGGACGACAGAGGTCAAATCAGAGGTCAAATCATACACGTTAGCATGACACATGTAACAGGAGAAAAAAATCCATCACAACTCCGTTTTTTTACTTCATTAACTCAAAGTGAAATCAGTGGCTCACCTCTCCCTCTGTCGATGGCTCGATGTCAGAGTAGCGAGACTCGCAGACGACATCGTTGATGTTCCTCAGGGGACCCAGGGAGACCCCGGCGAAGGCGGCAGAGCAGTCGTGAGCGAAGTAGCGGTAGATCTGCCACGTGCGACCAAAATCTGCCGAGCGTTCGATCAGCATGGCGGCTGGACGGAAAGTCTGAGACGGAACAACGCGGTCTGGGTTTTTCTGTTTTTAAACAGCAGTAATATTTCAATCATTGTAGATGAGGAGCTTTAATTTTTTTTACCTTGAAGGTCATAATCAAGTGAGTGAAGTGAAACTCTGCTTCAAGATCCAGTTGGATAAACACGTCCGACTTTCCTGAGGGAGACGGACGTGACAGAGAGACGTTTATTAAAAAACCACATGAGATCCATTCAATCTGCTGCTTCATCAGTCTGTTTCACTCATGTTTCATCTCCATCGTCTGACTCGGCTCAGTGATTAGTGACAGGAAGTGAAGCAGGAAAAGAGCTTCAGCTTTGGCAGGAGAAGCGGAGCAATCCGAGTCGGAGAAGCCCACACACTTCCTGAGCTGTGGAGCAGTGAATGTTGTTTCCTCTGAGGACCACTTTCACTCATGTTCTCTGGATGTTCCTGCTCCTGCTCACACACACATCATAATAACTCCACCGCAGGAGCCTGATATTTATTTTTATGACCTGTGGAGAATCACCCTGTAAACTTTACATTTACAGATGAACGGGTGAATGTGTCGTAATTAAACAGTAGTTTATGTCCATAAAGACTCTGTGACAGGTGCTATGATCTAAAAGTTCCAACAAGGTAAAAAAAAACCCAAAGAAAACAAATCAATATTAAAACACACACATTCACACACACATTCACACACTGCTGGCTTTGCAGTCAGGAGATATTTGGGGTTAAGGTCGTGCCAAAGGTCGCCAGAACCGCTAAATAACCGGTTAGTGGTCGACCCACTTTACCTCCTGAGCCACAGCTGATCCAATGTGCTGAGTCAGCATGTGGGATTCTTGGGTTTTCCATGTGGCTGATAATAAAATAATAAGCCAGTGTGTGAGAGAGGAAGCGAAGGAGAAGCAGACGACATTAGTGCGCTAACGATAAAGTGAGGGTCAACGGGGTTTTCAGGTTTTTGTAGCGACTTCATTGACACGAGTTTCCAGACGACTACAACAAATACACACAAAAAAACAATTAACCACGAATCAGCGGCTGGAAGAGGCACAGGAAGGAAAAGGGAGGAAGGGCGTGATCCAGTTAAAGGAGCAACAACAGGAAATGACCTCACAACTAATGAGTAAATGTTCAACCTCTCTAATGAAGCGTGAAGTGTGTGGTCACACACACACACCCACACACACACACAAACCACACAGACACACACCTGCTGCACTGTTCACCTGACACTCACTGCCTCACAATACCTCTGTTTGTGTGTGTGTATGTGTGTGCACAATCGAACCAGTGTGTTTCTGTGCACACTGCCACAGGGTTGCCATGGAAACAGTCCGTGTATTTCCTGTCTCCTTCTCCTCGTCCCTCAGTCTCTGTTCCATTCCGGCTCCGGCGCTCCGTAACAAACAGCTGAAACGGGCCACATGTCCAGCTGCTCAACAGACCGCCATTGTGATGAAGATGGTACAGTACAGTACTCTGTGTGTGTGTGTGTGTGTGTGTGTGTGTGTGTGTGTGTGTGTGGAGCTGAAAATACACGTGTTTAATTCACCGCCGTCCCTCATTATATCTGTCCGTCATCTCCTCCCCCTCCCGCCGCTGTCCAGATGCCAGCTCCGGGTCGACCCTGTTATTACCCTCAGCTGGAGCTCACAGGACCTCACCACTGCTCTCCACAGAGACGACTGGCTGACTGGCTGTGGTTCCAACCAGCTTTTACAGTTTCATATTATATATTTATATAGTGATATATTTATATATTTATATAGTTTTATATATATATAGTTACATAATTATATAGTTATATATTTATATAGTTATATATCTATATAGTTATATAGTTTTATATTTATATATTTATATATTTATATATTTATATATTTATATATTTATATATTTATATAGTTATATAGTTATATAGTTATATATTTATATATTTATATAGTTACATAATTATATAGTTATATAGTTATATATTTATATCGTTATATGATTATATCGTTATATAATTATATAATTATATAATTATATAATTATAATATCTCCTCCCATCTCTTCTGCCTCAGTTTTTACAAACCAGTGTAAAAGGCCCAAACCAGGTTTGACATGTGGCAGCTTCTTATTTGTTAATTCTTGTAAACAACTTTAGTAACTTTAACAGCAGTTAGTAAAGTTACTAACTTGGTGGTTGAAGTGTGTATAAAGCCTTTGGATATTTCACTGATGCCTGATTCTTCTGCACTGTTACTGTTACTTCATTTTTTCATCCTCATGAGAACGTGATGGAGATTTGAATGTTTGAAAGAGACAGAGTTTGGATTTGTGTCATGATGTCACATTGTGTCACACTGACATCGACCTCTTATATTGTTTTCAGGTACAGACGGTGTTTGTGGGTGCAGTAGACAGACCTGACCTGCGGGGGCAGGGTCTCACCGTTCTCAGACTGCCACCAGGACTTCTTGCGGTGAGGTTTGAAGGTGGTGATTACGTTCTCTATCCGGTGGTTGATGGTGTTGTAGACGGGGTCGTATGGGCGCCTGGAGTCACAGTCGAAACACTTCTTCTCATCCTTCAGCAGGACAAAGTAAAGGTCAGCGTCGCAGGGTCAAAGGGGGAGAGTTCAGGGGTCAACGAGAAACACAGAAGCCAATTTCACTCCATCTGACTGACGAGTTCGACGAACAAATCGCACACGTGCACTGACCTGAAGGTGACTGACGATGCAGTAGCGCTCTTTCCTCCTCATCCCACATGTGGACGAGGCTTTGAGGTTCTTCTCCCGACCCACCAGTAGGTCTCCTGTTGCCGGGTAACAGCTGCCATGAGCACAGCCGTGACTGTGGTCCGGTTCCTGAGCAACTGCTGCCACCAGAACTGTGAGAGGCAGAGACCAGAAAAACCAGAGTGATGCTTCTGATGTACAGTATTTCATCATTAGAGCCTAACGATAATGATCAGATCTGAATTGATTATATTTGTCATGATCTATAACTGCTGGAGAAAAAAAAACATTTCACATCCTTCTTGCATAAAGGTCATGGACCTAAGGTCACGGACTGAGTGCTTATTAAGCTGGAGACGACACAGCCACTGCTTCATTAAGAGCTGATTCAGTGTTGAGACAACATCCAGTGGGGGAGGGGTTAACTCGGGGCCCCAAGGACCTGACCTGACAGGAGGCCCCGGCTCCAGCAGGTCATACAGAAGTCAGCTGGCACGTTTACACAGTGATATGGTCCACTTCCAGATGAGGAGATAAAGGTTTGTTTAATGAGGGGATGGTGTGTGTGTGTGTGTGTGTCGGTGATAAAGCACCGTGTGACGGAGCAGCTCTGCTATGTGTGGGAGTTTCAGTAAACCTCACAGACGACGACGACCTGCAGGAGCTTCTCTGAGATCTTCTCCTCCCACACCCCTCTGAGAGCTGCTGGACTGTCGACCTGTGAGCCGACGTCGACAGGTGGTTTTAATCCTCCCTCCTGGATGCTGGGTGAGGCCCATTAATTAGCCTGTTTCATATCACACAGCTTCACCGGACCAGCTGACAGTCTGCACACACGCACAATACCAAACACACACACACTCATTTGTTCTGTGAGGACGGCGTTCGTCTCGTCTTGACTCAAAACAAACACTGACTCATTCCCACTGAGTCTTAACGTTGTGAACCTGCCGGGACGTGGGGCCTCTCTGCTGCCCCCACACTGTCAGATTGTGACACTTCACTCTGAAGAGCTTTTTAAATAACGACAACATGTTTCCTGTCTGTCTCCGTCCAGGATCTGGAGGCTCTCAGGTCGACACTCGCACACACACACACGCACACACACACACACACACACACACACACACACACACTAGCAGAAACTTTGGCATCTGGACAAGTCTCAGGTTGGTGCCAGAAAAGTGAGTAACAAGTCACTAAAACACAGACACAACCCTACAGAAGTACACACAAGAACTGCACCACCCTGACAACATGCTTCCATGTGCCACCGTGTTGACACCTGTCAGACAACGTTTGTCGTTATCAGACAGAGACGACGACTGGTGTGAGACGACGTTGTTGTTGTTGTTGTTCGCTCGTCCTTTATCACGCTGAGTGAGAGAGAACGGGTCAGATGGATCATTTGATGGGTGAGACGCACAACAGGTCCTGTGTCTAACAAAACCCACACAGACACATCCTGATAGCTGGATTCTGGAAACTACTGGCACACTATCAAAGGTGTGTGTGTGTGCGTGTGCGTATGTGTGTGTGTGTGTGTGTGTGTGCGTATGTGTGTGTGTGTGTGTGTGTGTGTGTGTTAGCAGGGAGGGCGACGCAGACGTCTGATGTGAGCTATAATCACTGGTTTTCTCGTTGTCTTTTATCTGTGTGTGTTTGTTTGCCTGTAAAAACTCCACAGGCCTGTGACATCACTGCATCGTCATAACAACGAAACACTCCCAACCGAGATGTACATTCATTACATTATATATATATATATATAGATATAAATATTTTTACCAATTCGATTACTAATATGATCATGAACAATATAACAACGTGATGATTTTTTTTCTGATGTGTGTTTCCAGATGAAGTCACATGACCAGACGGGATGTTTCAGCCAAAGCATGTGAAGCGTTCGAGTTCATCATGTGTGATATGGTTTTCTTCCTGTCTCTCAGCAGACATGGAGGGAGGTGAGGAGGAATGTAGGCCGACAGCTGAGAGGGAGGTGCTGCTGCTGGTGTGTGTGTGTGTGTGCGTGTGTGTGTGCGTGTGTGTGCCTGTGTGTGTGGGGGGGTCTCGCCTCACTACACACTGCTGTTCATCCATTAACAGCCGTCTGTGCACTTTCACCCTGCACCGTGTTGTGCAGCCATCTCAGACAACACACATCACATGAACCATCACATTATGGTCCAGCTGCAGGAGAGTGAGATCTGACTCCACATGAGGCAGAGTGCAGTGACAGTTTCACAATCAGACAGCTACAGACACAGACGCCTACAGGACGCCTAGAGGACAGACAGCTGGAAACTGTCCATCATCATTCATGTACAGAAAGACAACATATCAATCTTCTCTAACGAGCATTTACGTCTGTTTCAAACAAAGGCATCTATTAAATATAGATTTTATACTCACTCATATTATAGATTACAAAGTAACTCCAGTGTCTGTGTGTGTCTGTGTGTGTGTCTGTGTGTGTGTTCAGTTGGATGGAAGCAGGGATGTGGCATCAACATGACACATTCCACTGGAACCAGCCAGAGAGACACAGTTTGCTGTCACATCGACCGGCGTCAACAAATGAGGGACACATCAAGCTGAACAAACAAACAGATGGACTCAGGTGGACGAGCAGATGGGGACAGACACACTGGACGGAGGACGTTCAGGTGGTCGGATCCAGTATGGACTCGTCCAGGCAACGAGAAGACAAGAGGAGCATCGTTCAGACACAGGAGATGATCAGATGATATATTCAGCTGCTATAAAACCCAGACAGAGAAACGTCAACAGCCTCTTTATTTTGACCTCCTCTCCGCCGACTCGTTTACATTCTCTCCCTCTCTTTACTCTGCACTTAGCTGATGGAGGCTCGACTCCCGCAGCCAAACATCCAGCTGTTCTCCACCCTCCCTCCTCGCCTCTTTATTACTCTCAGCTCTCACCTTCCACCTCTCTCCTCTCCACTGTCTCCTCCCTCTTTCATCCTCCCTTCCTCCATCAAGGCCCAGGACCTCGAATCCAAACCCTCGTCCTTCATGTCATGTGTTGTTTTTAGCTGATGCACAAATTCCTTCAGGGCCACGTGACATGAACTCACAGAAGTCATTTCAACATTCTAACATGTTGCGGTGTTACGCAGGGTTCCGTTCTAGGACCCATTGTTTTCGTTTTCACTTCAAATCAAATGCAGAGATAAAGTCATATTAAAACACTATAAATCAGATCTGTTCAAGCTGACTTGTTAGTCTCCATTGTCTATATCTGGACCAGGTTTACGACATGGTCTCAGCTGTCTCTGGGTTTCAGACAGAGGGTTTCAGTGAGTGAGCCAGACGCTGGACATTACACAGGCTGTTATATTAACAAGGCTTGGCACTGGGAGGCAGCTGCTGCCGCCGCCGCCGGAGGAGACGTTCACATTCCACATGTCCCGTCCCGGAGACGTCTGAATCACTCTGTGTTCCAGTGGAAACATGAACCAAGCAACGAGCAACAGGTGGACAGTGGAGCTGTACGAGAATCCTGCCTTCAGATTCACCAACAATCTGAACGTTTAATCATCTATATCTGACCTCTGTGTTGACACGGTCCAACACGGTGTTTACGTTTGTGTCGTCATAAACTATCTGACGCAAAATAAAAACACCACGTATCAGTGTCTCAGGTCTCAGCTCTGATGTTGTTGATGGTGGGACCAGTAACCACAGTGAAAACATTCCTGTAGCCACGGCAACTAAAGCGCAGTGGGACATATGATCATCATCATGATGATGGCGGTATCTGTTATGGGACACGGCGTCCCGTCCGCGCTGCCAGGAGCCGACCGAGGAGGCACCACGTGTCCAGCAGATGTTGGCTGCAGCCTGATGAATTAAAAAAACAAAACATCTTATCCATCAGTTACTCAGGCGTGGAGCTGAGCCGCTGCTGGTCTGAGTGTTTACGGCGTTGTGTGTTTGCTCTGCTGCTCAGCAGCTGCTCTGGGAGATGATCTGAGTGGTGTGTTCACTGTCGGAGCTCATCTCAGTAAATCTGGCTTCACTCAGAGGAAACGACTGCACACGCGGGACCTGTCATTACTGGATTCTTGTGTTTGCTGTGTTTCACTGTGTTGCTCTTGTGCCTCCTGCATTTATCTCGCTCAGTGTAGTGTGAACACATTTGTTCCAAATTACTAACACTTGACTCTGTGTGTTTGTTTTTATTCTGTCCTCTGTAAACTGTGGACAGATATCTGTGTCCTCGTGCACTTGTGGGGTCACTAAGGTCATTTCAGCCTTATTTACAATGAAATGGTGGATTTGGCTTCCTGTGCTGGAGAGAAGCACAATTCAGAATACACAGGAGCGTTTGTGTGTGTGTGTGTGTGTGTGTGTGTGTGTGTGTGTGTGTGTAAGGTCTGATGGCCTGATGTTTACCCTGACAGAGGTCAGAGGTTAAAGAAGGCAGGAAACAACTAATGTTGAACCATGTTATTCTCCTCATTTTCCAGTATATATATATACAGTATATCCATATATATATATATATATATATATATATATATATATATATATAATGTCTCTGCATGATGTTCTGCATCACTGTGCCTCCACGACCAATAACAATGAGAAATAAGGTGTTGTGATGTTATTGTTGTGATGTTATTGTTCGAACAGATTTAAAATGATATCACACAGTCTGAATGACGTGGTCTCATTAGTTGAACCATCACAGTGTAAA
>JAFBJQ010000399.1:670071-677571 GCA_016785345.1 Trinectes maculatus | reverse complement strand
GAATGCGCGCTCCCTGCTGGATGGATTACACCGCACTCCCTTTGATTGCAGCCTGTGTCCGCGCACAGGTCACACACACACACACACACACACACACAGCACACACAGACACACACACACACAGAGCTTCAGTCCAGTGGTGTTTGGACGTTGATGAGATCAGGGATGATTCGGATCTGATCCAGTGACGTCACCATCAGTGAGGTGAAGTGCAGGTGTGTTGCTTCACAGGTGTGTGGGTTCACTCAGAGTGATGCATGGGGCCTCACAGGCCACTAGGGGGCCCCGGTCTACTCAAAGTTACCTGTCATGATCTTTTTTAATGTTTGGTAATAAATGTATGATGTTAGAATAAAATAAACCGCAGTGTTAAGACATGACGATGTTCATCCAAATCAACTGACTCACAAAGTCCACTCCATCCATTCATGTCTAAAGGTGCATTGCAGTTAAATAGGACACTAACGTGGCTGTGACCACAACAACAGTGACTTTTAAAGAGACAACATTGAATAAAACCTTTTTGTGTGTCGTGTCAGTGATAATGCTGTTAGCAGTTGTATTGTATCATAACTATTATAAAGGAAGCAGGAAATCGATATCATTTACATAAAGTACTTTAAACGAAATAGCGACGAAAAAAGTTTTAAATAACAGAGAAACAAACACAGGCTCAAACCTGTAGTTACCAATTTAGACCACAGGAGGACGATGTAACGCTGCCTTAAATAACTGCAATACAACAGGAAACAGAGTATGTTGACAACAAAATAAAAGCCTGCTTTACCGGTTCGTCTCTAGGCACAGGAACGAAAGCTCCATCGGGGTTAAACAGCAGCTGTGAGTCCATTAATGTTCATTAACACAACACCGTCTAACACAAACAGCACCTCAGCCTGTATGTGTTAGACGGAGCCATACGACTAAGTGACTGTCAACAAACACCGGCTGCTAATGCTAATAAGACTGCTTTTATTTTATTGTCAACATACTCTCTGTTTCCTGTTATATTGTAGTCGTTTACTACAGCAGGTCGGAATTAACATTTAGAAAAATAATTAAAAGCAAAGAGTCGTTTAAAAAAAGCAGTAACCATCAATCAAATCACATTTTAAAGAACATCGTCAGGTAATAGTTTGTTTTTTTTAAATCGATTTTTCTTGCCCTAACTTAACACTCTTATTCTGGGTATGTAACGCCCCCTTCCGGCAAGAAATTAAAACATCAACTGTGGCAAATGCATGTTATACATTATATCGCACAGAACACACAGACTTATAAAATGACATGAACAGATTTATTTGTCTCCGTTACAGATAGTAATTAATTTTACTCATGAGAATACTTGTGTTTGCATTAATATTAATTCATTAAAAATAAGCACAACACATAATTTCAAAACTCCGTTTTTATGTATTTCTTAATAGGAATGTCATAATGTGAATATCATCCTGCCACCATGTGGCTAAATTACAGCATAAACACAAAAAAATCCTTTTGGTCAAAATAAAGTGTTGTCAGATAACATACCCTCATACTATTACTTCACTTTATTATTGATGAAATCACTTGTTATTGGACACATATTCGTCCACTTGTTGTGATAGCTTAGAGACATAAACACCTCACAGGACAGTGTTGACATCTAGAGGTCAAAAAGTGGTACAGTACATAGACATCTCTGATATAACACTCGGCAGGTACAGTAAGTGTGTATCAACGTGTATCAATACAGTAAAACATGGCGGCACCGGAGCAGCGGAGTGTTGTTCCGGACCACAGCAGCGACAGGTGAACAGGTGACCGGATAACGTGCTCATAAACAGTTACTGTACTTCTGCACCTGGTCCCGGATGACGTCCCGCACCAGCGTGGCGTTATTCTTCAGCTCCTCCAGCTCCGCCTGCTGTTTCTGCATCCGCCGCTCGTTACTCTTCAGCTTCTTCTCCAGTTCTGCCAAACAGCGAGTGAGACATCAACCATCAACCATCACCCATCAACCATCAGCATCAACATCTGTATCTGCTGACTCATCAGCAGACAAACATGACCTGGTGATTTTTGCCCAGTGTGATCATCAGTGACATCATCACCGATGATCTGACGCCACAGTGATGATGCAGTAATCAGCAGGAAGTAACGTGTCCTGTGTGATGAAGCAGCTGTATGTATATATATATGTATATGTATATGTACTCACTGTCCAGCTGCTTGACCCCGTTGGTGGCTTTGTTTAAGAGGTCGTCTGCCTCCTTCTTGATCTCCGTTGCCCTCTGGTGGATGCTGTCCAGACCTCCAGACTCTCCGCCCAGAGAGTCCACCTTCGCCTTCAGCTCTCGGTACCGTTCCTCTGTTTCGTTCAGGCTCTGGGAGACAACACAACATTGTTCTGTTTGTGATTTCACTTTGCTTGCGTTGCAGAACTCGATCAGCTGTTTGTTTACCTGCTGCAGCGAGGACGCCAGCTGCGTGGCGTTGCCGGCCAGCGCGTTTGCGTCCATCGCCATCTGTCTGTTCTGCTCCGTCTTGTTCCTCAGGGCCTCGACCCCGAGGGAGAGGGCACTTAAATGCATCATGACGTTCATCTGCTTGTCCTCCAGCTGCCGCAGCCTCTCCTCCACCTGGAAGCAAACCAGACATTGATCATGGAAGAATGAACGCCGCACAGGGAGGGAGAACGTGCTGTTCGCTCTGCTCCGGCGAGCAGGTCGTCTGGACCTCAGCAGTAGCGTTCCACGTGCGGTTCAGGTTATCGTGGGCGTCCTTCAGGGCTGCTCCGGCCTTCTCGATGGCCTTCTCAGACACATCCAGCGCCTGCTTGGTGTGATTGGCTATGTCCTTCACGCCCTCTGCTCGCTGCCTGCAACAGAAGAAGTCGATGAGTCAGGTGAGTCAGGTGAGGTGAGGAGGAAGAACAGTTCCGGGTGCAGGTGCGAGGTGAGTGGCGTTTGTTACTTGGCGTCTCGGGCGTTGTCGAGCAGCTCCTTGGCTTTGCCGATGTATTGAGAGGTTTGGTTGATGATGCCCGCGACGTCGGTGAGGTTAGAGAGTCTGTCTCTCATCTGCGTGACCATGTTGTCCAGCGTGGACGCGTTGACCGGCAGCCTGATGGACAGGACCTGCAGAGCCACTTTCTCGATGCTCTCTGGATCGGCGCCCTCCTCTGGACAACAGGAGGCAAATGATGTCAAACAACACAACACTCTGGGTGACTGAACTTTGAGAGTTTGCGTCGCTGAAACAGCAGAAACTTGATCCACAAACCGGTGAGAAAATCTCTGATCTTCTTGATGAAGTCTTTCAGCTTCTTGTGGTTGTTCTCAAAGTGCTCCTTCTTCCTCTGGGCTTTCTCCAGCGTGTTCATCGCCTGGTTCTTCACATCCTGCGTCAGAGTGGCTATATCCTGGAGCTGGACTCACACAAACACATCTCAGGTCAGACAAGACAAACCGTGTTTAGTCGTTTCCAGTGAACAGATACGTTTGCTGGCGTTTCCGCACCTCTCTGGCGACGCCCTGCAGCTCCTGATTGGCCGAGTTCAGACTGTCTGAAAGATTCCTGGCACGATTCAGAGCTTCCACAGAGGCGCTCACCGTCCCAGTGCATCCATCTCCTCCGCACACACTGTTACCCTGATCGTCACGGCAACCGGCACCACCACACTGGCTGTCTGGGCAACTGCCGTTTACACTGGTGTTGCTATGACCACCACACACCTGGAGGTGGGGTGGGGGTGATAATAATAAGAAATGATAAAACGTATGGGAAAAACATCTCAAAGCAAAAATTAGATATATTTAGTACATACACATAATTTACACGTTCGTCTCAGTTAAACGTTCGTCTTAACTGATGACACCTACTTCGCCAGTAGGTGTCATCAGTGAACAGTCCAACCTGGTACCTGGTTGTGTACCCACCTGGTGGCTGAGGCGTTGGACGTCGGGGTCCAGCTCCTGAACCTTCAGCTGCAGCTCGTTTAGCGATCTGTTCTGAGCCGCCAGCGTGCGGAGGAACGTGTCTCTGCTGGCGTCCAGCAGCTTCTCCGTGAGCTCGCGGGTTCCTTTGGACTGACGCACCGGACTGAACGGAGCCGACACGGAGGCGTTGCATTTCCCCTCAGCCTCCACCGACTCCTGATGGTACCTCCTCACTTTGTCCAGCTGATCTGGGAGCAGAGAGGAACACGCGTGTGAACGAGCGCTGCCTCGGTCGCTGCAGCTGCACTGATCTCAGGTCAGTTTGTTACCTGTGAATCCAGAGTTGAGATAGTCGTCCAGCAGCTGCTGTTTGTAGGCCACAGTTGTGTTGATGTCCCTCACTTCTCTCTCCAGTGTGGTCAGTGTGCGTCTCAGTGCCCCGTCCTCCTCTGCCGTTGTGTTGAGTTCTCGGGAGACGCCCATCAGTCGCCCGTCGGTCAGGGCGATCTCAGCCCTGCGACACACAGCGTATGATACGTGACAGTCAGCATTATCCTGTGTTCCTGTGTGTGTGTGTGTGTGTGTGTGTTACACAACTGAAACAACGTGTGTGACCTGAGGTCGTCGATGCTCTGTCCAATCAGCTGGTAGATCCGGTCGCTGTCGTCCCCACTCATCAGCTCCTGCACCTGCTTCAGCTTCCTCTCCAGCTCCTTGATGCGCGTGTCCTCGAGTCCCGGCGTGGCGCCGCTCTCCAGGATCTTCTGCACCGTGTACTGGATGTGGTCCAGGTCTCGTTTGATCTGACACAGGGCGTCGTCCCACAGCTGGAAGCACAGGTGACAGCGGACGCAGTGGGGGAAGGCGCCGGTGAAGCCTCGCGCACACTCGTCGCACCGCTTCCCGGCTGCTCCTTCCCGGCACACACACACCCCCGTGGTCCGGTCGCACTGAGCCACCTCCGAACCCATGGGGTCACAGTTACACTCTGAATGAACCAAGCCACAGAGATAAACTGTTGTGTTGTTCTGGCTCTTCCACGTCACAGTGTGTTACTGGGGACAGGTGTGTTACCTTGACACTGGACCTGTGGGTCTCCCCAGTGAAACTGCTCACACTCCGTACAGCGTCTGCCTCCGAAGCCCGGGCGACAGTGGCACTGACCCGTGAACTGTTTAACGCAGACGGACGAGGAGACGGACATAAGAACACGTTTGAATTGTCACATGACGTGATCACATGACGTGATCACATGACGTCTCCTCACCATGTTGCAGTGAGCTCCCAGAGCGTGTTGTGGGTCGCAGCGACACGGCTCGCAGCCTCCATCGTTCCCGAAGTTCCAGTGGTTCGGAGCACACTGGTCACAGTTGTGTCCGACCACGTTGTCCCTGCAGAGGCAGGCTCCGCCCTCCCGGTCGCAGTGACACTGCCCGTCGCTGCACGCCGCCTGGACGGTGCCAGAGGTCACACAGGTGCAACCTGCGGAGGACAGACGCAGACGGATCGTACAACAACGCCAACGACAGTGAAAAGACACGACCTGCCGCCATCACTCACGTCTGCAGTCGTGGGCCAGCGCGTTACCATAGTAACCGTGTTGACACTGGCTACAGGCCGGGCCGTCGGTGTAGTACAGGCACTTGAGGCAGTGGCCGGTTCTGGCATCGCAGGACTCGGGATCCTGGGTGTCGATGTTGCCGCTGCAGTCACATGGTAGGCACTGCCCGCCGGGCTGCTCTGGGTTACCATAGTAACCAGGGGCACAGCGGTCACAGCGGGGCCCTGAGAGAGAAAACAGGGGATGAATACAGACCAGAGTGAAGTGATGATGCTGGGACACAGGTGAACAGGGTCTCGGCGGAGCAGCAGGTTACCGCTGTGGCCTCGCTGGCAGCTGCAGACGATCTGGTCGGAACCCGGGTCGGCCTGACAGGAGAGACCGTTAAAGTGGCCCGAGCCGGGAACGCCGGGGCAGGGACAGGGCCGACAGTGTTCCCCGGAGCCGAGCACCGGGTTTCCAAAGAACCCGTCCACGCAGCTGGGACAAACGATAGAGACGTCAACCATCATCCGGTGTGTGAGGTTATAACGAGGGGGGCGTGGCGTCCTTACCGTTCACACAGGTGACCCGCTGTGTAGTCTCTGCACTCTCTACACTCGCCGGTGCTGGGGTCACAGAGGTCAGCGTGGCCGTTACACTGACAAGGGCTGCAGCTGGGAAAACCCCACTGACCCGGCTGGCAGTCGGAGCAGCGCCGCCCGGTGGCTCCCGGCCGGCACTGACACTGCCCGGTGACCGGGTCACACTGGTGGCTGAGTGACCCCTCAGGGTGACAGTCACATGCTGCACAGGAAGTGATGTTTACACGTTACGTCCTGATAATCGCTGTTTTCACTCATTATTTATTCGACCACGCACTCACCTGTGCAGCCGTTCACGCCAAAGCCGTAGGTGCCCGGAGCGCAGCGGTCACAGTGTTGACCCATGACGTTGGGTTTGCATCGACACTGACCTCCGACCCTATCGCACTCACCGCTGAGGGAGCCCTGCGGGTCACACTGACAGGCTGCGGACAGCACAGAACAAAACCCAAATCATTTCAGCTCCCGACAAAATGTGGGAACGCATCGGGAACGCATCGGGAACGCTGTGGTTCGTCTGTACGTACACAGAGCGCCGCCGTGAATGATGGACGAGATGCTACAGATGAGTCTGGAGCACATCTCGGCCAGCGTGGGCCTCGGCGTGATCATGAACGAGTCCATGCACATGTAGCGGATCATATCGTCCCGCCGCTGCTCAGCCTCCGGCTCGTTTCCGTGGAAACCGGGAAGCTCAGTGTATTTGGGGATCAGAACCAGCTGTTGAAGTAAAAAAGAAGAATTAAACATTTTTTAAAAAATGATAATATTTAAAGATGTGAGTGGCGGCTGGCTGGTGATGGTCTGATGGTCGGACACAGTGAGGCGTGGAGGAAGGTGGCGCTGATGAGGCAGATGATCGTAGCTCACCGAGTCGATGAGAATGAAGGCGGTGAGATGTCTGTGTGAGACGCCGTGTCGCTGGAACCTGATGGAAACAATGTAACGGTTGCTGGGCTCGAAACAGAACGGTCTGGGCATCAGGACGTATCTGTGGGCAAAAATAAACCAATTAAAATGCCAATTAAAATGCCAATTAAAATGCCAATTAAAGGACATGACTGAAGAGACACAACAACAGGAGGTATAGAATAAAAAAGCAAATAAATACAGCCTCATGTTGTAGATGTTTTACTTTGATATTGTTCAAATAGATAAAGGAAGGAAAATAACACACACACCCACACTGCGCACACACACTGCACACACACACACACACACACACACACACACACAGCACACAGGCCCGGGCACGTTTACATCATCACAATGTAATGATGCAATGTTTCCTGAGCTGTAAATCCACACAACCCGAAACATCACCTGAGACATTTGGACAAATCCTTCAGCGACTTGAACAAACACAAACATGAACGATAAACACACAATCACACACACACACACACGCACATACACACACACACACACACACACA
>JAFBJQ010000399.1:642690-662460 GCA_016785345.1 Trinectes maculatus | reverse complement strand
ACCCACCCACACACACCCACACACACACACACACACACACACACACACACACACACAGTTTATATTGTAAAGGCAGGTGTGTGCATGTGTTTCAGGGGAAAACCTATGGACTGTTGATAAAGATCAATCACACCTTGACCAAACATGAAATCCGAGGCAGTGGTGCGACACTGAAACTCACCGGGCTGCACACACACACACACACACACACACACACACACACACCCACACACACACACACAGATACAGGATGAAGGAATGTGATGGATCTTAACACGGTGAATCAAAGACCTCAGCAAACAAACGTTCATGTAGGTGCAGACGTTTCACAATCAGGTCCCTCACTGGGCAAATATCCTGCTACACACAAGGAAACACACAGGAATGTTAACACAACACTGTACCAGTTCAAGGTCAAGGTGCAAATCAGTGTGTTTTACACCGGGAAGCAACATTTTCACCATCGACTGTTTTATATGTTTTAGATACAAATATGTTTTAGTTTTGGCAATGAAATGCAAACAGGAAACACACACACACACACACAGACACACACACACACACACACACGGCAGAAGATTATTAATAATGACATGGTGAAGGCGTCAGCTCGGCTCACACTCGCACGCCACACACTCGTGCTCCTGACATCTGAGACTCTCTCTCTCTCTCTCTCTCTCTCTCTCTCTGTCGGCTCGGGCCACAGGAGGCGTACGATGAACCTGCCTCGACTAGCAGCCTCACAATGTCCCTCACTTTCTGTTTCCACACAACACACACACAACACAGCATCAATGATCACACAACAGGACACGCGGGATCATATCAGAGGGGTCACGTCTGATGGACGCAGCTGAGACGCTGTGATGTTTGAGGGTAAAGTGACGCCGGCTGAGAGTGAACTTATACAGATGTTTGCCACCAGCTGTTTTAGCAGTGTGTGTGTGTGTGTGATTAGAGTGCAGCACGTGGCTGTGAAACACACACAGACACACAAGCGAAGAGTGGCAGGTACACACACGCCGGGACGTCTCCCCCTGAGCACAGCGCCATGGAAGGAATGTAGAGGAAAATGTTATTTATTATACAAAACATTCCAGGTGTCGACACACAAAACAATGCACGCGCACACACACACACACACACACACACACACACCCTGTGAAGTGCTTCGTTCGGAGCAGCACACTGTAAAGCCACGGGAAAAGGAGCAATGCGAGTTAAGTTCTTCGTATCTCCTCTTCTACCACACAGGTTGTGAACATGGCCACGCAGGTATCACTCATTATGATGTCACATCATTGATCACTGATCAATGTTCTGTCACTGATCCATTCACTGACTGACAGAGGGCGAGATTCTACTCAACCTCCTCCTCAACCAGGTTCTGTTGATTATTAACACGCAGACTGACCCACATACCTGAGGAAGCATATAAACCTAATCAGTCTCCATTTCTCTGTGTGTGTGTGTGTGTGTGTGTGTGTGCGTGTGTGTGTGTGTGTGTGTGGCCCTTCTCTCATTCACTAGTTAACCCTGTGAGGGTCCTGCTACCTCAGATCCAGCTCTGCTGTCAGGATTCATTCCACAAACAGCCTGGATTCTCTGGTTCCAGTAAACCTGAACATCATCAGGTGCTCAGCTCATCCACATCTTCATCCTCCTGTCTGAGAAGCTTCTGTGCACCAGAGGCTGAGCTGTGGACACAGCAGCTCTCACCTACAGGACCAGGATGCTTCAGGGGCCTCCACGTGGCCCCGTACAGACCCCGCCCTGCACATCAGACCAGCAGAGACCAGCACTCAGCGTCTCATGTGGACGCCACTGAAAGGCAACGACCGAAGTCAAAATCTCACTTAAGACATTCACTTCCTGTTCCCCGGAATCAACGCGATCCAGAGCAAACATCTGTGGCTGCGGCGGAATAAAGCGGGATTAGAGGTAATGATGGTGTACGGAGAGAGGGAGGAGCTCACTCTGTGTGTGAGGCTCCGACGACACAATCACAGACTCACAACACCTCCACTAATGATCAGCAGCAGTGAAGGAGAGGAGGCTGCAGGTTTTCACACTCACCCAGTAGGAGGAGGCTCAGCGGCGCCGTCATGACGGACATCGGGACACGTGGACACGTGGACGCGTGGACACCAGGCTGTCTCCGGCTGTAACAACCAGACAGAAATAACGTGTTACAGAGTGATTGATCATCATCAGCTCAGAGTGATCAGCGATGAGTCGGTGCTTCACATATAAATAAAACAGGATGAAGAAAGTGAGACAGATTTTCTCAGAAACCTGATTCTTTCCATTAAACCTGACGGCGTCTGCGTCATCACACAGAGACGACAACAACAAGAATCAATCACCTGCTTCTGACGCTAATTATAATCAGTGTGTGACCTGCAGCACAAAGCAGGGGTCACAAACACAACAGAACTTTTCTGTATTTACTGATCCAGGTGTGTGGTCTAAAGTGAGTCAGCGTAACACAACACACAGTCAAACACAAACTGACCCGGACGTCATCATATTTAAAAATAAGGCTTTGATAAATACACGCCAGCCCTGATGCACTGAGCCTGAGTCTGAGTCTGAGTCTGAGCCTGAGTCCGAGCCCGAGCCCGAGCCCGAGTCCGAGTCCGAGTCCGAGTCCGAGTCCGAGTCCGAGTCCGAGTCAGAGTCAGAGCCTGAGCCTGAGCCTGAGCCTGAGCCCGAGCCCGAGTCCGAGTCCGAGCCCGAGCCCGAGTCTGAGTCTGATCCCGAGTCTGAGTCTGATCCTGAGCCCGAGTCCGAGTCCGAGTCCGAGTCCGAGTCCGAGTCCGAGTCCAAGTCCGAGTCCGAGTCTGAGCCTGAGCCCGAGCCCGAGTCCAAGTCCGAGCCTGAGTCAGCGTCAGAGTCAGAGTCAGAGTCAGAGTCAGAGTCCACCAAGTGCATTGACTAGCAAACATTGTGTAGCAAGAACCTGACAATATACATCGCCTTCCTACAACATCAAAAATAATATTTTTCAATGATGTTACACAACAGTTCAGTGATAAGAGGTGAAATAAAAACAACCCGTTGCAGTGTTAAACAGCTCCACTGCTGTTAAACTTTAACAGCCACATAGTTAAGAGTTTACAGTTCAGGCGACCTGCAAGGTCACGTGACAGAAGACGAGGAGGAGGAGAGAGAGAGAGAAGAGTAAAAAAACAACAAAAACACAAAAACACAAAAACACTCAAAAAACAGTGTAACAGGAACTTGTGTTGTTACAAATCCATCGTCAGCAACAAGTGAAAGTAGCTTCATACTCACACAGGCTCAGGTCGCCTCACTCTCCTCTGCACTGTGTGCTCACACTCTCTCTTCAGCTCCACTCTCTGCGTGTGTGTGTGTGCGTGTGTGTGTGTGTGCGTGTGTGTGCGCAGACCTCGTACCCCACTGTGTATATTTCTGCATGCATGCACATGTGCATGTGCATGTGTGTGTGTGTATGTTCGGCAGAATGTGTAAAACAAACTCGGAGCAGCAGTGATGGCAGCGATGTAAAAACAGAGGGAAGGTCACCAGCCAATCAGGACGCAGTATACCGCGGGACACCCCCACCCCCCTCCACCCCCTCCACCCCACCCCTTTCATTCCTCTCCTCCCTCCATCTCGTCACTGGGGCAGTGGGGTGAATGGGCAGCTATTCTTATTCTAATGCCTCTGTCACTCTGTGGGCCGGGGGCTGAAAGCAGGGGACGGTCTCCAGGCTGCAGGAATGCACCGCCCTTTCTTCTGGACACGCAGGGCGAGAGGAGGGCGAGCGAGAGAGAGAGAGAGAGAGAGAGAAGCTGTGCAGCATCAAGTGTTGAGTCCACTCAGCATCAACGTCCTCAGAGACACTAAACACTAAAACCTGGAGAAACATCGCACACAAACAATCAGACTAAACAACTAAACAACTAAACAACTAAACAACTAAACAACTAAACAACTGAACAACTAAACAACTAAACAACTAAACAACTAAACAACTGAACAACTAAACAACTACACAACTGAACAACTGAACAACTAAACAACTGAACTCAAACTAATCAGCTACACAGCTGCTTTCACAACGAGGGAGAGTCGTTATTTTGTTATTGTCATCGACAAAAAGTCGCATCATTGTTACTTAGATACACCTGTGTGGTGAATTTACACACATTCAACCGTTTGATCCAGATCCCGCAGACGCACAACTGCACATGCAGCCGAGCGGCGTGTGTGCGCGCGCTCCGACATGTTTGTCATTATCTGACTTCTATAGGTGGTTGTGTTGAAAATAAAGGTTTGAGTCAGGAGGAGGCCTCGTTTCATGCAGCCCTTCAAAGACCTTGAACACAAATCACAAACACAATCGCACAATCGTACAACTCGTTCCCAGCAGCAGTCAGACAAAGTCGAGACTTCTGGAGACACAAGTCCAAACAATCCCACACTCCCACATCCTCCAACACCACAACACGATAAGCTTGACTTTGTGTGTGTGTGTGTGTGTGTGTGTGTGTCTGTTAGTTTGTGTACACATCAAACGAAAAGGCTTCAGACTGAGCCACTGAGCAAACTGCTGATGTGCTGCAGCTCGACACACTGTTGTCGCACAGCTGTGAAACAAGGCCGAACTGGAACCCGGATCAGACGGAGGAAATCTGCTGTAACACAAACACAGGCTTTCTAACGTTCATCTGTTATCTTCAGCTGTGGCTAACGTTGACCTGAAATAAATTTATCTCAACGCTTCCCAATGAACAGATTCATGCCTGAGTTTAACGAGTGAGTCAGAGATGTGAAAACGACTTGAAAGAAAGAGAAACCCCGAGGGAACAATAATGAACTGAAACGTGCAGTGAAAAGTTCCACTTCCTGACGATGATGATGACGATGATGATGACGATGATGATGACGATGATGATGACGATGATGATGATGATGATGATGATGACACCAGACCACCCAAACACAAAGGGATTCACTGAAACCGCGGTGTTGGAAAAGGAAACGTTGTCAGGTCGCCACTTGTGGAATCATGCAGGAAATAATAATCATAAATATAAAATAAATAAACAAAAGAGATTCTGCGTTGAAGAGAATCACATCACACAACCACAACAACAACAACAACAACAACAACAACAACAACAACAACAACAACAACAACAACAACACTGCAATCGACTCAAATCGATTTTGTCGTCTTGTTGCTGAACTGAGCGAGAAACTGCTGCGAGGACTCGACTGTAGCCAGGGAGGAGGTTTTCAGGCGATTGAAGTTGGTGCAGACGCACAACACACAACACACAACACACAACACACAACACACAACACAGTCACCACTTTCATGTTGGGACTAGAAAGCAGGAGAATTTGTGTGCGAGGTGGAGACGAACAGGGCGACGCTGAGTTTTGACTCGACAACGCGTTAACGGATCATATACAAACACACGTCATCATTCATTCATTCATTCATTCATCATCAGTCCGACCAGAACCAGAACCAGAACCAGAACCAGGGTTTCTGGGCCCTGTAGGGTCAGTTCCACTGTTTGGGGTCTGAGCGACTCGTGGATCCTCTTAACCTTCAGCTTAGAGTTGATCTCAGCGGTGGAGCGAGAGGCCGGGGCCCCGAGCTGATTAAATCTAGACTAAGCCTTCAAGGGCCATGAGAACCTGCACCTCACACACACACACACACACACACACACACACACACACACACACACACACGTCTAAATACCCCAACAAGCCGGTGCAGAGATGAACGACAATATGGAATTCTGCATTCCAAGGAAAAGAGCAAACTATTCCCTCAGTGCACATGTGAACTGATTTCCACCCTCACAACTTCAACTTTCATACAACACACACAACTTCAACTTTCATACAACACACACAACTTCAACTTTCATACAACACACACAACTTCAACTTTCATACAACACACACAACTTCAACTTTCATACAACACACACAACTTCAACTTTCATTCAACACACACAACTTCAACTTTCATTCAACACACACAACTTCAACTTTCATTCAACACACACAACTTCAACTTTCATTCAACACACACAACTTCAACTTTCATTCAACACACACAACTTCAACTTTCATTCAACACACACAACTTCAACTTTCATTCAACACACACAACTTCAACTTTCATTCAACACACACAACTTCAACTTTCATTCAACACACACAACTTCAACTTTCATTCAACACACACAACTTCAACTTTCATTCAACACACACAACTTCAACTTTCATTCAACACACACAACTTCAACTTTCATTCAACACACACAACTTCAACTTTCATTCAACACACACAACTTCAACTTTCATTCAACACACACAACTTCAACTTTCATTCAACACACACAACTTCAACTTTCATTCAACACACACAACTTCAACTTTCATTCAACACACACAACTTCAACTTTCATTCAACACACACAACTTCAACTTTCATACAACACACACACACACACACATGAGCAACAACTTTCAAAGCATCACAACATGAGACACAACATCAGCAACGCGTCTCTCGGCCAATGAAACAGTGTCTCTGAGGAGATGTGGACATGAGGCTGCAGATGTGATGATGCCTCCTTAATACCTTTCCTACCTAGTTTCCTACCTAGTTTCCTAACCTTCACTAACTGGTTAAATGTTTCTGTCCTGGTCACTGAGATGTGGACAAATGTTTGGAGACGGAAGACTCACCTGCTCAGTAGCTTTCAGGTATTCCTCTCTCTCTCTGTCACACACACACACACACACACGCGCGCGCGCGGTGTGCAGCAGCAGCAGTCTGACAGCGGAGCGATCAGCCGCGCGGGAGGAGGCGGAGCTGCGAGTGTCCGAGGCCGTAAACGCACCACTGCCTCACCCCGGAAAAACAGCAGGTGAGACGGCCCCGCCCACACACATGACCACGCCCACCCATGTCCCGACAGGTCGAGTTAAAGATTAATTACCTCAAACTCCTCAGTGACCTTTGAACTTTAACTTGTTTGTAAAAAATACAAAACAAAAACTAATAATTCTGTTATAAGATACAGAAAAAAAACATGAACATGTGATGTTGCTACATGAATCTAATTTAACTTTAACCACTTAATCACATGATTAATGAATATGATCACGTGACCATGTCTTTTCCTCACTGTCACATTAACAACAGTCAGTCAAACTGTGATGTGTGTTTTTCTAACATACATATATCATCATATTAATAATACACATTATATAATGTGTAACAGCAGGGGGTGGGGTGGGGGGGGGGGGGGGTGGGGGGTGTGGTCTGATGGGGGAGGACAGTGGGGTGGAGCATCACTGACGGGACATGAACCGTGGAAATGATCAAGAGACGACAGTCTCCGTCAGCGAGCTCATTATCTGGTGCCAGACAGGTCAACCAGCGCCACCTAGTCTGATGACAGTCGCCCTCACAGAGGCCGGTCTGTGTGTGTCTGTGTGTGTCTGTGTCTGTGTGTGTGTGTGTCTGTGTTCAGTATGATCAGCGACGAGTGAAAACAGATCTGCACAGGGTCCATGTCTCATGATGGAACTGGGACGGAGGACAGGACAGAGGACAGGACAGAGGACAGGACAGCAGTGACAGCGTGTGTTTAAAATGATGCTGAGTGAGAGGAGAAGATGAAGTGTCCATCAGGAATAAGCTCTGCATGCCACACACACACACACACACACACACGCACACACGCACGCACACACACACACACACACACTGCGCAGCACAGTGATAAAAACACTCAGCAGCAAAGAAGGAAAGACTCAGTGAATTTAATGTCACTGAGTGACATTAAATTATCCGACAAACTTACACTGGGTCCAACTCCAGCTGGAAGACAAACAACATCCCATGTCTCAGGAAAACACATCATGGACACAGGGACAAAGTGACGGAGACACAGAGGGAGAAAAGACTGAGGGGAAAATGGACACAGGTGAAATTAATGAGGACAGGTGATCGCAATCAAAGCCAGAGGAAAATGTACAACAATAAAGGCAGCAAGTAAAATAGACACAACTCACACACATATGACACACACACACACACACACACACAACAGAAAACTAAATCCCATAGAGACACTGTGTTATAACCTGGACCAGGAGCATGACACATAGAGACACTGTGATCGGAGACCTTTCATCTTCTACTGGGAAACATCTGGAGAAGGTCTTTCACCTTCTGCTACTAACATACACGCACATACACACACACACACACACACACACACACACACTCAAAAACAGTGAACATGAACAGCTGACAACCAGGGCTGCCCTCTTCTTTTCATACTACACATGCTTTCACATAATTTGCAGTGTGTGTGTGTGTGGTTGTGTGTGTGTGTGTGTGTGTGTGGTTGTGTGTGTGTGTGTGTGTGTGTGTGTGTGTGTGTGTATGTGTGTGCGTGCATATGTTTCTTTGTTTCTGTGTGATGAGTGTTATTACAGATAGTGTAACCGTCCTGTTCATTTAGCCACATGTGCTAACACGTCGACGAGTCACGATCAATGTCTGCTGCCCCCTAGTGAGGAAACACATCGACCCCAGGCAGGATGGAGACCTCACTGTGGAGGCCGCCACTAAACTGTGACAGATAAATAAACAAAACCAAAAAACACACATGGGACAAACATCATGTTGATTTTCTCATTTATGTGTAAGAGTTTAGTGCGTGTGTGTTATATATAGCTGCCTGCAATGAAGGGACTGTAGATGTAAGAATAAAAACACACAATCGTACACAATCGTAAACACACACACACACACACACACACACACACACACACACACACACGTCAGGAGTTTTATAATCAGCAGGCAATTAGCACAATTCGGTCCTGATGCATTCAGGTACAGACGAGATTGCTACGGTTACCATGGTGACACAAAAAGAGAACATTGGAAAAGAAAAAAATTGCCAGTCAACACTGCGATAATGTGCGTCATGCAGGCAAAGTGGGGCTTTAAGTACATTCTCTGTAAAATACTCTGTAAAAATTACTAATTACTAAAGTTGCTAATGTACTGATGTGGAAAACAGACCGCCTGTTTTCCACATCAGTACATTAGCAACTTTAGTGATGCTAATTCAGCTTCATACCAAACATCCTGAACCAGTATTTGTTGGGGGGGGGGTGAAAAGCCACTACACCGCAAATTACAATTACAGACGATTTTAATCATATGAGGGAATAAACCACATCACAGTTAAAGAGGGTAAATGAAACCATGTGACTTGTATTACAAATACAAAATGTAAAGCATTATGTTTCCATTTCATCTCCATGGCGATGCACAGTGGAACCAAACACTCATTTGATGCCTGCCACCATGTGGACCCACCAGTTGGCCTGCACAGTCCAGTCAAGCTGCTCGCACTGAATCATTCGCTGGAGAAAGTGCTCCTTCGCCTCTGCCTCGCTCTGTTCCTCCTGCAGCGCCTCCCGCAGGTAGCGCATGTCCTCTGCCGTGCTCAGCTCCGGGATGCCGGTGAGCAGCATGAGGGAGAACAGGGTGACCAGCAGGCGGGAGTGGGAGCGCAGGGAGAGGTACGCCTGAATGCAGGTGTCCTGAGGTCAGCAGGTCGAACACAAACAAAACACGAGAGGGTGTGATGATGACATCATCACGTTTGACAAATATTTTGTATTTTGTATCGACTTCTGATTTTCACTGGTCCAAAATAAAAATCTGATCCTGAAACAGCCAGCCCATCTACAGCTACACAAAAAATCAACACAATCGCACTTACACACGTGATCAGGCCTTCTTACCCGAAAGCGCTGAAAGTAGAGGCTGTTGCGACCTCTGACCCTGCCCATGACGTACAGGAAGTCAGGTGTGAGGACGAACGGTGCGCGCTCCCTGTTCATTCCGAGAAAGTGCTTCCTGTTTCCCAGGATGTGACCGAAGTCGATGTGAAACAAATTCCCTACAGGTGCAGGAAGTACGACAACATTCAACATTCAACCCATGTTGCTTTGTCCGTTCAGTCTTAAAGATTCAAACAAACAGACGGTGTTGTGTGAATGAGTTTGTGTGATGTGCACCGTCATCTGTGATCATGATGTTGTCGTTGTGTCGATCTCCGATGCCCAGGACGTACGTGGCCACAGAGTAACCAGCGCAGGACTTGACAAACCTCTCCACAGTCTTGTAGTGCTGAAGAAACAAACGCGACTTTAGCAGTTGGTGGTCACTCAATGTTACCGTTGACGTTGTGTTGCTGTGTTGTTCCATGTTACTCACAATTTCCTGGAGAGGGCACTTAGACTTGAGCCACTCAAACAGAGCGTCGTTCCTGAAAGATCCCGCGGGTCCTCCGTAGAGCCTCTGCACTGCAGCAATGGTCACTGCGTTCCTCACGATCTCAATCATACCTGTCGAGCAGAAACTGGATTCAAATCACTGTGTGTGTGTGTGTGCGGGCGTGTATGTGTTTGTGTTTGTGTGTGTGTGTGGGGGGGGGGGGGTTCAGCGTCCTGAACCACGCTGATGCTGATACCTATGTTGCGTCCTGTGGCGATGCAGCCGTATGGAATGAGGTTGAGATCCAGGGATTTCTCCTGCCAGATGGAGTCCATCAACACCAGTGTCTGTTCAGAAGGTTACACACACTGATGTGTCAAAACACATTCACCAGGATTACTCACATGTGAGACTTAAAAAAAAAAAAAAAACTCCTTCCAACCTGGATGATCAGCATGTCCTGCCTGAGGTCGTCCCCTTGTTTGAAGATGATTCCCACAGGAGTTGTGGAGGTGGGCGACGGCATGGGAGAAAACTCCAGCCACAGAGGTTTCTTCTTGGACGCCATCACCTTGCATTTGTCCAGCTGCACGAGAGCTTATCATTGATTTCTGTTAACCTCAAATGTTGATGTTTGACTGATAATCACTGGTGTCCACAGATGTTTATGGAGTAAGTGAATGGTGACCTACTGACTCCAACATCATCTCTCACAAAGACATGATTACATAATTAATTATTTAATTAGTTAATGTTTTTTCCTCCTGATACACAGAAACTGAACCGACAGATAAACATTCGACTGGAAAAGCTCACCAGGATCCTTCCAACTTTTATGCGGGGGTCAAAGGGCAACAGGAAGTCATTTGGCAGGATACAGTCTCTTAGAAGCTCTTGCAGCCTGAGTGGAGCTAAACAGCAAAGAGAAGACACAACTAGAGGATTAGAAGAATTAAATATGATGCAACAACCAGACAACCAGCTTCAGAATCCAAAGCCGTATGACAACATCAACACAAAAAAATGACCAGTGTATTTAACGATTCATGGATACAGATCTTCTTTACCTGCAGGACTGAGGTCAGTCTTGTCAGGGAAGAGTTTCTTGATCATCGTAGCCACCTTCTGCAGAGCCTCCACAACTTGGACCTGTTGGGTGAAGCTGTCCAGCATGGAATGGCCACAGCCCAGTAAGTAGGCCTCCAGAATCACCGCCATGCGTTGGCGAAAGTACGGACAGCTGGCCACCTCGCTGCGGACGTACCAGAAGAAGAAGTGGCCGATTCGCTTGCTCTGCAGCGACAGGAAAAGTGAAAATAGAGGCCTGTAGTAAACACATTAGAAATATTCTCAAAGTGGGGGCGGGGCTGAAATGACAGAAGGATGAAGCACTGACTTCCTGATTGACTGCTGGATGTTCTCACCTGCAGAGCTCTCTGGATGAGGTACCGAGCGAGGAAACTGTCGTGGTAAGGCTCCACTTTCAGTGTCTGTATGAACGAACAGGACAAAGTGCAAAAAAGTGTAAGTGATGACAATAATCTCGACAAAATCTCGTCCCTTCATTTTGTCTCGTATCTTTTTGTTCTTCAGATCAACAGTACAAAGGTTTGATGCGTCTTTTTGCCCAAACACGTACCTGCACCAGCTGCAGCAGATACCTCAGGACATCGTCATTAGACAGGTTTTCCAACCTCTGCACCGCAAGTTTCCTGACCAGCTCGTCAGGGAAGTCCATACTTAACAGCTCCAGGGCCACAGTAATATCCAAATCCTCAGGGTCCCAGTTCCCCAGGAGCCAGTGGACCTCTTCAACCACTCTGCGGTTCACCCAGTCAACATTGCGCAGGTACTGTGGCAGGTTGGAGGTGTAGCGGATGCTCTCCTCCCGGAACCTCTTTAAACAAGCCCTGTTGGTGCTGACGACCGGAGATGGGGACGTGAGTGGCAGGCAGTCAGCTGATGGACTCTGGAAAGTCCTCGTCTGCAGGGAGAAGGAATCTGTGCTGGACAGGCAGGAACTGGATGAGTTGGGTGAGGCCGAAGGTTCATGACAGGGTGCAGGTGGTTTGGCGGTAGAGAGCCTGGAGGTGGGAAAGCCGGATGATTCTGAGGAAATGAAGCTGTTAGGCAACACCACGGGGAAGCTGTAGCGGTCCAGGAAGAAGCTGATGGCCATGGAGTCAGCGATGTCTGGGTTGGTAGCAGCTGACAGTTTGTCTGCCTGGTAGGTGATGGCTTCTTCCTCCTGGTAGGGGTACGACCACATGTGCAGGGTGTAGGGGCCCTGACTGAGGACAGACCTGTGGGGACGATCAAACACTTTAGTTTTCAGTGATGACAAAAACACCACCGTGAGAAGATCAGCAAATTATTTATCCACTTTATTTATCCACTGTTACAACGGCCATATTTTCTGGAATACATGATGATTGATTGATTGATTGATTGATGTTCATGAAATAAAAACAAGACAGTGAGCTGTGTCTGATGGTAAAGAAACTGACCTGTGATCAATGAGAAGCAGATTGACAAAGTAGAGCACCTTTCCCTCACCAGAGTCTTTAGTGATTGGGGAGACGTCGCCAACACTCGCATTGATAGTGAAACCCAGTTTGGCTCCACGTGGCAGATCCATGAGGAGAACGTCAAACTCCAGCCATTCGTTCCACAGCACTTCATCTGCGAAGGCCTTGGGAACAGAGGACACTGAAGAAATCACCTTGTTGCCATAAATTATAGACGCTTCAACGTGAACGGACTGAGGACATTTGCTTGGAAGGTTCGGGATGTCGAAGCCAAGCAGTTTGACCCTGAGCTTTCGGTTGCAGTCCCACAACGATATCATGAAGACGTCATCTAAATCCTTCCCCTCAAGGCAGAGATCGTCATGGGAGCTGAACTTGCCACTGAAACTGTCCACGAGTGGCCAGTCCACAAACCCCACGGCCTCATCTGCAAGCTGCCACACGGGTACCACAGAGAGGTGAAGGTCCTGATTGGTCGTCAGGCACTGTCGGACCCAAAGGAAATCACTGAGGGGGTGGTCTCCAGATATGAACTCCTCTCTTCCAGACACCTTCAACACCAGACTGTCATCTGTGTCGTCATCAAGCCCCTGGTCTGCCAGCACCCTCCTGATGACCTTTAGAAGAACATCAGGTGTTGCAGTGAAATCGGCCTGGATGCTGAAGCTGATCTTGTTCATGTAGTGGAAGGTGACCGGGAGCTTCTTGTTCAGTCGGTTCTGCAGCTCAGCTGGAAACGGGACGCGTGTTATCCACGGCTCCGTGGCGTACGAGATGTCGTCACGGTTTTTTAGAGCGTGTCGTCTCGGAGATGCCAGTTTCCTGCGGGTGAACGTGAGCTCGTCGAGTCTGTCCGACCCTTCTCTCTCCAGCTTGTGTCCAATCAGGTAGGCCAGACACTGCCGCTGCTTCTCCTCCTCCTCTGAATCCACCGCCACCAGAGCTTTCACCACCATGTGTGCGGACAGACGCCCGCTGTTGTCACTGGACCACGGGATGTCCAACGTCCTGACGACCTGACAGTCGTCATAGGCCTCGTACCAGTCCCCTCCCCTGGAGTACAGCAGACTGTACCTCTCTGGGTCCAGAATTGCAAGCGGATCAGGGTGGCAGGTTTTTTCCTGGGCCTGACGGGAGAAAGAGAAAATACTCGATAAATATGGACGGATGTGGTTGGAAAGGTTTACCACCACATTAGCAGCTCTGAGAGGCTGGAATAGAGACATAGTTATGGAACTGATGGGAAAGTATGTGGAGGACAAAGTCTAATGAAGACATAGGAAGAAGCAGATGTTCCTACCTGCATACAGATGCGTATCCGCAGCTGGTAGATGCTGCACTGTGCAGGGAGGACGACCGACACCGACTCACAATCCAGAACTGCATTTAAATCCTCGTCCCCGCCGGGTGTCAGACCAGGACCAGGACCAGGACCAGGACCAGACTGAAACTCGCAGATGAACTTCAGGCTGTGCTCAGAGCAGCTCGGAGTCGACGCCTCCGGTGGAGGGTCCGCGGCTCTGCGACTCTTAGACTGACTCAGCAGCAGTTTAGGATCCATTGATTTTTCCAGGGAGCAAAAGCTACAGAGAAATAAAAACTCAGTACGTCAGTCTGAGCCCGTGCAGAGTGAGTCTGTGTGAGTCTGTGTGAGTCATCTGTGTGAGTCTGTGAAGCACTGCGTGACTTCTTTCTTTTTGATCGCGGGGAACTTCCTCATTCTTTTTTGTACCTGTTCTCGAAAACCAGCTGAGGAATGAATAGCAACCGGGTGTAATTGACTTCCTCCTTCCCTCTGTAGAACTGAACGTGATCGATGAGCGCAGGACTGACGTCTTCTCTGAAACAAATACAACGCACTGAAAAGTGTGTGTCTGTGATACGACAGAGGGGGAAATGAGAACTTCTGTATTTTTTGATGTTAAACACATGGTGTAGCTCAGTGTGCAGCAGGAACGTACTGAACCTGTCTGACCTGTTTGACCTCGGCTGGAATGTGGATTATGTTTAATTATGTTTGGTACAGTAACAAGACATAAACACGTTTTTTCATTTTATTTCTTTTTCAGCTTTCAAACATAAATAAATAAATAAATGAGCCTTTGAACATGGGAATCATTCTTTTTTTAATTCCTTTACCATAAATTAATGAATGGTTTAATGTTTTCGTTCAACAGTGTGTTTTGTGTCATGATTTGACTCGTGGATAGTAAATATTTATATTTTCACTGTATGTACAATTCAAACAGTCACAGTGTGTCAACCCTCAGCCTCAGGACGTCAACACAAGTGAGTCACCGCGTGGACTTTGTCAACCTGAAGTTAACTGATGAAAACATTGTGTCTCATTTGTGTGACCTTGCTGAGATTAACTTGTAATTAAAGGGTCATCCCACAGAGTTTAAATATTCACAAGGCCACAGTAACACAAAGGATCTGGACAGACCCGGTGTTAACGTGCATCTCAGCTCTTCGTGCATCACTTCACATCTGGCATCCAAATATGTGCGACTGTAAATGTAACTTCCCTGCTCTGTAAGCAAATAAACCCACGCCTCATTTACAAAGACCAAATGTAGAAAGTCATGACCCAGTAACGATGATTCTTCCTGATTGTCTGAGCTCCGCACTCATAAATACAGATTTCATCTCTGTTGCATCCATCCAGCCTGGTGTCATGGCAACAGCATCATATTGAATTTATAGTTCAAAATGTCCTCATCATAAAATAACAGGTATACTGTTTATATTCACATGGGCCCTGTGCCCTGACACAAACACATCGGTAAACAAGAACAATACATCCTCCAGTGGACTATAACCATACAACAGTACACAACATTGTCTTCACAGTACCACAACATACAACAACAACCTGTGTCTGTGGTCGAACATCCCAAAATAGATCAATGGAGGATGACGAGACCTGATCCAAATAAATAAATAAATAAATCTGTCCCAGTTTGTTGAACCAACATTTATCAGCACAAAGACCTTTTTTAATAACTCCACATGTGTGTAGTTTTGGTTTTTGTGTGTTGTGCGTCTCCTCATGAACACCGGGACACTGTGGCTCATTAACCCGCCTGGGCTCGGGCTGGGCGCGCGACCTCCCTGACCCGCATCCTGTCCTCCCTGCGCGCGCGCGCGCCCGCTCTCCTCCTCTCCAGCCAGCGGCGGCACAGGCTCAGCGCCCTCTGCCGCACCTCCCCGCACCTCGTCACGTACACCAGCGGGTTGATGCACGGGGGCACGAGGAGCAGCACCAGCAGGGACACGTGGAGAGCGACCGCCGTGGCCGAGGGCACCGTCTCCGTGGCACCGAGGCCGAGGGAGGACGCCGTCATGGCCGCGGTGCCCTCCACCTCCCACAGCGCGTCCGAGATGACTTTGATGAGGACGGGCATCAGCTGCAGGAGCAGCATGGCGCAGTAATACAGCACCGTGTTCCGCGCCGTGGTGTTGACCGCGCTGAAGGGGAGGACCGCGTGACGCGCGTCCCGGTACATCCTCAGGTAGGAGAAGGCGTAACCCAGCAGGCACAGCAGGAGGGTGGACACGCCCACCAGTTTGCGGTAGACAGCCGAGGCGCGGGGGAAGCCCATGTACTCCTCCACCACGTCCGGCTCGCACAGGAGCCCCTTCGTGGCCCCTGGGGCCCCGCGTGGCCCCTGTGGCGCCGCGTGCAGCAGCAGCAGCAGGTTGACGCCGCTGGTGGAGACGGAGAAGAGCCAGATGAGGCTGAGCGCGAGCCGCACGCGCCTGTCGGTGACGATGAGCAGGTAGTGGATGGCGTGGCAGACGTACAGGTAGCGCTCCAGCGCCATGCAGGTGATGGTGAGGAGGCTGGAGAACAGGCAGCAGGTCCCCGCAAAGTACTGCACGTAACACCAGCCGCTGAAGCCCATCGTCCTGCGGCGGACTAAGGAGTGGACCACCGCCGGACCGCAGGTCACCGTCTGCAACAGGTCGCTCCAGACCAGGTTCCTGAGCAGCGCGTAGCGCGGCTCCGACGAGACGTCACGTGACAGCCGCAGCCCGAGCAGGGTGAGTCCGTTCACCAGGACCGAGACCAGAGTCAGCAGCGCAAAGACAAAGGTCAGCGCTGGGACCGTGTGTCCCCCTGGCATCATGTGGAGGAAGAGACACGCGGCCGCGTCCACGTCCACACGCCCCGTGACGCGCGGCCCCGTGACGCGCGGCTCCGAGCGCTTCTCCTCCGCGAACCAGGCGCACTGCTCGGTGAGGTTCATCCCGGAGTCTGATGAGAGGAACCTCCCGCTGATCTCCTCACCCTGCTCCTCACCTTCTTCACACCCCTCTGCTTCTGCCTCCACTGATGACCTGGCCAGAAGACCCCGCCCCCCTCCCCCCATCCCCACACACACACCACACACACACACACACACACACACAGACCATCATGTGACAACCTCTGTCAAACCGCTAAACAAAAATCCAACGCGTTTGTTGAACATGGAAACAGAGTAAATTACATTATTAGCCCATTATTACTAACAGGTAATAATAACACATTATTACTTGAAGCGTATGAATGAACATGACAAAGTAAAAGAAACAAAGTGTAAGTGATGACAAAAAGTCCCTTCATTTTGTCTCATATCTTCTTCTTCTTCAGATCAACAGCACGAGCTGCAGCAGCTTCCTCATCGTCATCAACATAAACAACAGGAGTCAGTGTCTGCACTCATTCAGCCTGGACTGAACTGATGAAACACTGTGTCTCATTTCTCTGTCTCTGCTCAGATGAACGCGTGATCTTCACTGGTTCATCCTGACATTTACATCCTCCACCTGCGCGCACGCACACACACACACACACACGGACACATGCCCAGTCGCAATAGTAACAACGTGATATGTTGCGTGTAGAGCAGATGTTATTTAAAGTGTGTGTTCGCACGTGCAGCAGTGAAGCGATATCACTGATTAAAAAAAACATTATTTACCAGATGTTTGCTGCAGAAGTTCCGACTTGCAAACAGGATCAAGCTGCCGTAGACGACTACGATACAACGGCTACAACAGGAAACAGAGAGTGTTCATAATAAAATAAACGCAGACATTTCCGGTTCGGTCGCTGGGCACAGAAACGAACAGCTGTGAGGCCCCTGAGGTCCATTTCATGGCCCCTGTGCAGCGCCTCACTTTGTATGTTACACAGAGCCATTACGTCACCAGCGTCGACACTTTCTCTATTTGAATCATCGTTTTTCATTTTGTTATTAATTAAATATCTGCAGTTGTAATTTAAATTATCAATCAAAAATGCATAGTGGCGACAAAGTTTTAAATAATAGACAGAAACGAAATCTATTCAAGCACTGCTGACCACTGCTGACATCCAGTGGCCGAATAGGTGAACAACAACGCGATTTTGCAGTGCAGTACAGTATAGGGAAAATCAATGGGAGAATTAAATAACTAAATAAATCAGAGCAAAGACCGGAAGATGCCTCGTTTTAACTCACTTCCGGTTTAGAACAATTTTTTTTCCCCCAATTACAAATCCAGATGTGTTCGTTGATAATGTCGAAGGAAATGTTCCATTAATTAATGTCACATTAATTAATGTCTCTCTCTATAGGCAGAAGGTGTGTATATTAGATCTGAAGTGTGGTGAGTTGATTTAATTTAATATTCTTCTTGAGGTCTTTCCTTCTCCTCG
Organism: Trinectes maculatus; assembly: GCA_016785345.1. Classification (NCBI taxonomy): domain Eukaryota; kingdom Metazoa; phylum Chordata; class Actinopteri; order Pleuronectiformes; family Achiridae; genus Trinectes; species Trinectes maculatus. Next base: position 643,931 of record JAFBJQ010000399.1, on the reverse strand, counting down.
CTCGAGGAGGCAGCTGATTGGCTGGTGGAGGTCTGACCCGGATAACGCCACTCCCCTGTCATGCACAAACACATACACATATATACACATACACACATACACATACACGTATACATACAAACACATACACATTTACACACATACACATATACATATACACACATACACATATACACATAGACACATACACATTTACACACATACACATATACACATATACATATACATACACACATACACATATACACATAGACATATACACTTTTACACACATACACATTTACACACATACACATATACATATACACACAAACACATACACATTTACACACATACACATATACACGTTTACACACATACACACATACACATACACACATACACGTATACACACATACACACACACATAAATGTAAAATCACTCGTCACATCCTGCAGTGATACATTAGTTAATTGGTTAAACACTGTTTCCCTTTAAAACCATAACCCTGCGCGTGACGTCACGCAGACGCAGACTCACATCCAACCATCCGGCGCGCCTCCTGCCCCCCCCCCCCCCCCCCGCCCCCCCCCCCCGGGCGTCGCGGCTCCATTCAGCGGATCTGTGGGAGAGGAGCCGCAGGGAGATGATGGAGAACGAGGCGATGGAATAAGAGCGGCGCAGGTAAGCGAGGCATTTTGGCGCAGAGCTGCAGTTTGGCGCAGGATGCGCGTGTGCAGAGTGGCGGGTGGGAGGTGTGGGGGGAGGGGGGGGGCACCGTGGAGGAGGACCTGCACGGAGCTCGGTTGTTGTTGTTGTTGAGGTTTCGGGCTCCGGCTCCGGTTTCCTGCAGCGTCACAGAGCCGCTGCGCTGCGCACTGCGCTGCGCCGCATGGTGACATCCTGTGCGCCTCTGGAGGCCCACACACACACACACACACGCACACACACACACACACACACACTGGCGTCGTGACGGGTCTGCTGCGGGTCTCTGATCAGGGTGTCAGGGGCCGAGGTCAGTGCGTCTGCGCGTGGAGGCGCAGGAGCGCGCGGAGGGGGGGGCACGTTGGCCCCCGCAGCAGTTTGACCTTGCAGCAGATGATGGAAGAGGAGCTGAGGCCTCTGTGATCACATCAGGCTTCAGGTTCATCTCCTCATCAGGGCCTCTGGTCTGTTGGCTGTTGTCACAGCAGAGGATCAGTGAGACTGTAGAACAGTGTTTCCCTCCGCGTGACGTAGTCTGACACCTAGAGGTGTA
>JAFBJQ010000399.1:602690-637690 GCA_016785345.1 Trinectes maculatus | reverse complement strand
CCTCGTTCTCGGTCTGTGCCGAGTCCGTCAGTGTTGATGCTGTGACGCATGGGAATGACGAATGATCCGTGATGTCACGTTGTGGGAAAACGTTGCGCAGCATCATGTCTGGTTCCGTTCTGTTTTGTTTTCCATATTCTGTGGTGATTGTTTAGTTGTTGTTGTTGTTGTTTTTGTTTGGCGAATGCTTCTTGTAGTGATGTCATTAGGTTTGTTTTTCATCTTTGCCGAACACATTCTCACCTTCACAGCAGTTTGACGTGTGTGTGTGTGTGTGTGTGTGTGTGTGTGTGGGTGTGTGTGTGTGTGGGTGTGTGTGTGTGTGCGTGTGTGTGTCAGCAGTGGCTTCAGCAAATGTTTGTGCGTCGAACAGGCATGTGAGTGGATTGAACAGTGTTGTGGTGGTTTTCCTGTCTGACGCTCCGGTGCTAACATGTCCCCTCTCTCACTCTGGACCAGGAGGACACCGGCCGCTCCCAGCAACAGAGATCCCCATGGCAACGCCTCCCTCAGCAGCAGCAGCAACTCAGGCTCCTGTAAAGGCAGCGACTGCAGCCCCACCAAAGGGTAAAGCAGCCACACTGCAGGTTCTGCCCAGTGACACACTGCTCTGTTCGAACCCGCTCCCTCACATGAGTCATTGTTACTGTGCATCACAGGCGCCAGCAGAAGTACACCTCATGTACAGACAACCACGGCATTCGACCTCCTCCACCAGAGCAGTACCTCACCCCCCTGCAGCAGAAGGAGGTGTGTATCCGTCACCTGCGGGCCAGGCTGAAGGAAACCATCAACACACTGCAAGACAGGTGAGACATCCCTCCACACGTCCACATCTCCATCTCTGTCTGTCCTTCCCGCCTCGTCTCACGTCCACTTTCTCTCTCTCAGGGACACGGAGATAGACGAGCTGAGGGGCCGGCTGTACAGGATGCAGGAGGACTGGGTGGAGGAGGAGTGTCACCGCGTGGAGGCCCAGCTGGCCCTGAAGGAGGCCCGTCAGGAGATCCAGCAGCTCAAACAGGCTGTGGACGTGGTCCGGTCCAGGCTCAGCGATGCAGGGGGACTCAGTGGGGACGTAGGCGTCCAGAAGTACTTCCAGGACATCAACGCACAGAACCACAAGCTGGAGAACCTCTTGCTGAGTATGGAATTAGCCCAGGCTGGGTTAGCCAAAGAGGGGGAAGCATTACCGGCCTGTCGGAGCCGTGTGGGTGGATCGGCTCCGGCGTCGGTATCAGGGGAAAGTCCTGGGGGAATACCCAAACCAGTAATAGGAGGACGGGGGTCTTGCTCCTGCGATGGTTCTCCAGCACGTTCCCTGACCCGCAGCTCCACCTACACAAAGCTCACTGATCAGGCGCTGGCCGATCAGAACGGGAACGGTCAGGACTTTCCCTGTCTGTCAGGTGACGGGACCCAAGACAGCGGCTTCGTGTGCTGCGGGGAGAGCGGCGTTCCCAGCCGGGCCGACCTGCTGCTGGAGGCCGCCTACCTCTCGGAGGAAACGGCATCTCTGCTCAACTCCTACACACAGACCTTCTCCCAGTCGCTGCCTCACACCTTCTCCCACACCTTCCCTCATTCCTTCCCTCACGGTTTATCCCACTCTGTTCCCCACACGATGCCGCACTCCTCCACCTACGAGAAGCTTTGCGCCGGTGAGCGGCTGGTGCCTCTGCGTTGTGGCCTGAGCGGAGTCAGCTGTATGAGCCACCCCTGCCTGTCCCACCACCACCTGTACCTGCATCCCCTGAGGGAAGCAGGCATTCAGACTGAGAGCTGCCCCATTCCTGCAACGCCAGCGTACCCCTCTGACCTGGATACCATCGCAGAGCAGCGCACCTTCCGCTCCCAGGCCTGTAGCCCCACCTCCACCTGGATGTCTGACGAAGTGGAGGAGGAACTGGACTCGATGACCACCACAACGTCAGTAACCACAGCAACGGTCATGAGTACAGCAACAGAGCCAATCCCAGTGTCCACAACGCCACTGCAGCCTACGATGCCCCGGTCTGCTACGGTGGCCTGCTCCATGGAGACGCCGCTGTGTGGGGGGGCGGAGGGAGTGGAGGGGGAGGAGGAGAAGCAGGAGATGGAAGGGAGAGAGAAGGAAGCGGAGGCAACACAGAAGAAGCTCAGTGAGGCTGCGGTGATCGGGCGGCAGGGCGACGAGCAGCAGAGGCAGCGTTTGTCTGGTGGGGATGAGGTGGAGGTTCAGGATGAGGTGGAGGTTCAGGATGAGGTGGAGGTTCAGGGTGAGGTGGAGCTTCAGGGTGAGGTGGAGGTTCAGGATGAGGTGGAGGTTCAGGGTGAGGTGGAGGAGCCTGCACCAGGGAAACAGTGCAACATAGCAGACCCATCGACAGGGATGCAGGGAGACGTGAGATTCACAGGATGCTGTGGAGACGGCAGACAAGATGACACAATGCTAAAAAACCTCAGCAGGGAAGAAGCTGATCCATCAGCAGGGTCAGCTCAGGTCCAGATGGGTCAACCAAGTCCAAGTAGCCCAGGACCATCACCAGGCAGCGAGCGGCCTCACACCTCCCAGCCAAGGAGATCTACCTCCCGCGAGGAGAGAGTGGCGGTCCCTGTGGTGGAGGTGCACGACGAGGACAACGAGAGCGATGGAGGTCAACAACAGGGTCCAGCAGGGGGCGTCGCAGCAGAGGAAGGGAATGTGGCCGACGCCGGGGAAATTCAGAAAAGCTACTGGAGTCGTCACTTCCTCGTGGACCTGCTCGCCGTAGCCATCCCGGTCGTGCCCACCGTGGCGTGGTTGTGCCGCGGACCGGTCCGTGACGGACAGCCCATGTATCACATCGGGTCGCTGCTGCGCGGCTGCTGCACCGTGGCACTGCACTCGCTGAGGAGGGGGGGCGGACTGAGGCATTACCCCGCAGGCGGGGGGGGCCTGGGTGGGTCACAGATATAAGACCGTGTGTGTCCTCTCCTGTGTGAGTCTGGGTCCTTTGGCTCCCCCTGGAGAGAAAGTCCTGCATTTCAGATTAAATCAGCAGAAACAGGAAATGTGCTTTGACCTCTGACCTGTAAACTGGTGTGTGTGTGTGTGTGTGTGTGTGTGTGGGGGGGTCCTGCTCCTTATTGTTTCTCACCCGCTGGTTCTTGCTGTTGCTAACAATATATCTGCTAACTCTGCTGAACTGGATGATCTGACTCGACTGGATGATCTGACTCGACTGGTCGGCTGTGACTCGACTGGTCGGCTGTGACTCGTCAGACTCATATTAGCCCTGTTAAAATGATCATATGTTGTAGATATGGGAAAAGTGAATGAAAGCCACCGTAATTTAAAATCTTCACCATCTTCACGACTGAGAACAGAGATTTATCTGCTATGGAGAATCGACAGTGTGGACACTGAACTCAGGTTGAATCTAAATGTAGTGACGTAAACGCGAATGACATTTTTCTGACTGTTTATGCCTCAGTTTCAGCTTCGTCTGTCTCTCATTGATTAGCCTCGACTGATCACAGATAATCAGATGTTTGAACAGTTGAACACTTTCCACATAGCTACAATTAAACATTACACCTCAGAAGCCTCATGCTCGTGCACCACGCCTGTCCACACAGGAAGACCTTCGCTTTAACCAGGACTCAAAGCCCTCGTCTTCCTGTTGTGAGACACGAGTTAACCACTGCACATCTTTTATTTAAAAATAAAAAAGGCTCAGATGCTCACAGACACAGTTTATATTGTTTCATCTAAAATGGTAATTATTTCTAAACAGCAGCGAGTCGTTATGTGAATCATCTGAATCATCTGTTAATAGTGTAAACAGATGAGGTTCTCGTGTGTGAGAGAAGAATGAAAACAGTGTGAACATGATGATCCGTCCTTTTGTTATAAATGTGGAATCTGAAGCAACAGTTCACTGCAGCTGATTCACTGGAAGACTTTCACACAGGAAACTGTCTCAGCTGATCCATGATCAGTGATCTAATGATCAGTGATCTAATGATCAGTGATCTAATGATCAGACGCCTGTTTGTAGATAAACTCACTGTGACGTGGTTCTGACTGAAGTTGAGTCGTGCTCTCTCTCTCTCTCTCCCTCTCTCTCTCTGTGCTGTATATTTCTGCTTTAACTTTAACGCTGGTGTGGTGTCGTCTCTCCGTCACGCTGGTTGTGTGTTCTACGTCACTGCAGATTCATTAGGTCAACTCAACATTTCAATACATGATATGAACTCTACACGTAACAACAGCAAATGAGCCAATGAGCCAATGAGCAGCCTGCAGCTGCAACGTGGAAATTGATCTGACTGTCAGAGACTTTTGAGCCAATCGTGGATCAATAAACATCTGGACTCAAACACACGACGACGACGACAACAACAACAACAACAACAACTCAACTGTTCGGTTCTCTAAGGAGGAAATAAGCAGCATGAATCATTGATTATTATTTTTATACTATTTGTTTTGACATATTTTGCACTATTGTTCACTTTAAGAACGTAAAGCAATTACTTGAAGTAGAGATTATATTGATAATCCAAAGTGTTGTGCGTCCACTAGGTTCTGACCAGATGTTCTGTTGGGTCTGTGGAGTTTGACGTAGCGCGTTTGAGGCAAACAGGAAGCAGGTAACGCTGAACTCAGACAATGCAGCCGTTTCAGGATCTTTATGAAGAACTGGAAATAAAGATGTGACGTATCATTATCTCTGCGCACTGCAAACCAGCGACCTTTCACCTGCTATACAAGCATAGTGTGTCTGAGCTCTTTGCATTTGTCCACGTTGTGTATCTATGTATCTGTCTACATGCTGTTGTAAAATCACACACAGATTGTCAAGTGACTGTCGGACAGTGACAATCAGTGCGACCATGTTTAGACTTTGAGCCGCTGAGATACATTAAAGGTTTTAATAGTTGCCATAGAGACACAGGACTGCAACTACTGACTCACTGACCCACACCTCATCCCCAACCACTAATCAGACTCACCCTCGTTACTGCAGGCGGTTGTGTTGTCGTCTCTCCGCCTGGTTAAGGAGGGAGGGGGAACGTCACGTTTTATAAAAAAAAGCCATAAAATCCTGTGAGGGAACAGGTGTGAGAATGTTAATATTAATGTACAATGTAACACAACAATGAAAGTCATGAGAGTGATTGATACTGTTTCGTCATCGCTGTGTTTTTGGTTGGAGTCCGACTCCCCTGCTGTCACCACACACAGGCTGCTGTAAGAAAAACGGATTGTTAGGGGGAGATTAAAGGGTCGATCTTGTGAACTTTGACCTTCAGGTCTGTTGTGGGTAGCAGCAATCATCTCAGCCCCCCCCCCACCACCACCACCATCACTATGCACAATAATCTAAATACTTCAGCTGCAGTGCTGTTCAGTCTTTACTTTTGTCATCTCTGACATTTATTGTCTGACAGTGATGGCTGATGTCTAACGTTACAGCCTGCATTGGGTTTCCTGACACTGCAGTAATTGTCCATGGTAAAAATACGATTGTGAGAAGGCTCTTGAGTACATTTTCCTCCTTTTAGTCTCTCTACCATCATACAGCACTTTATTCAGACGCCAAGGAGGCCATTATCCCAAGACAACGTGACTGTACCTGTGCAGTGTCATACACCTGAACTTCCTGCTGTGGTGAGGCTGTGTCAGTGTACAGTACCTACTGCGTATATTGTCAGAAACACAATGCTGAATACTTCCTGGGGAAAACAGGATGAGGTGGGAGGGGTTTGCCTTTTATTTTGTTGTGGATATTTTGAATGTGTACTGTCACTTTAAGCTTTATTCCTTGTCTGATTGTCTCAGTGTGTGTACCATCGACTATGTAATGATAATTAATGTATGCAGATGTTATATCAAATCTTAACACTGTACCATTATGGGCATTCAATGCCCTGTTGAATCATTCAGCTGACATTGTTAGTATCTACAGTGAAATATGTAAATGATCTATTTTAATGGAAATAGCAGTGTGTACAGTAGAAGACATAATTAGACTATTTCTCACTCACACTCCCGCCACCATTCTGTATAAAGCCCCACCATTAAACAGCATGGAGGAAATATTTCTGTTGTCTCTGAATGTTTTTCCTGCTTGGTACTGTGACACTGTCGTCTCTGTACAGAAATACAGATAAAAAGATAAAGATGAATGTGATGCTAGCAGTATAGTTACTGCGAACAGAAAGATTGTTTATTTGTTTTACAATATTATCCTGGTTACATTTGTATATATAAACTTTTTTTTTTTTTACAGAATGACAGTAATGTTTGTCCGAATACATACCTAGAAAATTAAAGGAATACATGCATCCAAACATGAACAGCATTTAAAGGAGCAACTCGGTATATAACAAGTAAAACCTCACAGCTGTGAGCTCCGCCCAGGTTCACTGTGCTCATCAGGTAAAGAAGAAAAATCATTTGAGCAGAAGATTTTCAGCATCAAATTGGAGCATTTTCCCAAAGTTACACAAGTTTGTTTTCATCAGTTTGCTCATTAACATGAGGCACCACGAACACAACCATTGAACTTGTCTGAAATGGATACAGGATACAGTCAACCTCTTAGAAGGCAGTGGAAAGTGCACTTAGTGGGTCTGCCTCGTACAGACCCTGTCCAAACAAATACCAACAACTTCTGCGACAGCTGCAGCGTGGAGCACAAGACTCTGTCAAACAAACAATCACACACACTGCACCAGGATCTGTTCTGCTTCTACCTCTCGTACTTCTGAGTGATAATGGACAGGGCCAAGTCTCATCTGCATAGGACAACAAACATCTACCGCTGCCCCTTTTCCATACACTTTCCCCTGTAACGGACACACACAGTTTCCGGTGCCTACAAAATGAACACAACAGTATCATCGTGATATCTGCCCACAGAGACAGGAAATGTTATGCAATGACACGTCACCATCTCAAGGGTGAAGGTGAAGACTCCTAGATGTATTTCTCTCTTACTGTACATCTAGAGCATCTAGAGTGCATATACAGTATGTTGGGCGACAACAAGAAAAAAAGAATCAACACAACATGAGCTTCCATCAATGTATGGAATAGACTAAATTAGTTTTACTGGCCAAGTAAATGTGACTCTGCACTAAAATGTACAAGTCAGCAAAGACTTTCACGAGGCCCTGGGTGTTAGTTCAGCTCTGATGATGCATGTGCATATATTTAGGAGCCAAGTGCAGGGACAGAGAGCGCAGCTGTAATTTCTGTTGTAATATACAGTTCTGATGACTGACCCATTGTTTTTTTACAGCATTTTGACAAAGTGAAAACATCACATGCCAATGATTCATTTAGACACGCAGGAGGAGGAAGCTCTGGACTCAATCGTGTGCATGGCTTAAAAAATATTTTGTACTGTCCTTGATCTCAAAGACAAAACATGAACAAAAAAAGTAAAACCAACTATACTGTTAATATTTAAGAAGTAAAAATGTCAACAGAGACGATAGGAATGTAGAAAAAGATTAAAAGAACAGAGAAGGACTGAGGAAATTAAACAAAAGGCATTTCGAGATTACATTAGGGATGAGAAATAGTGATGACAGCCGATTGTGGTGCAGGAGGTGATTTGAAGACACAGACAAATAGATATGAGAGAGCGAGAGAGAGCTGTACTGAAGACATTCTCCTGGGTCTTCACACCTCTGGGACAGAATGATCCATGGCTGACCGCAGGAGACCGGTGGACATCCTGGAAAAGAAAATCACACCAATGACTTTGACAAATCTGCTTAGTTCTTATGATACGATGGAGAAGTTGCTTATTAACAGCATGGTTCTGACGATGTCATCCAGCATCATCCAGCGTGTATGGAGCCAGGTGAGACACCAGACTAAAGACTGACAGCAAATCATGATGAACAAATCATTACTTTGTTACCTCATGTCACAGACAGCTAATGAAAAAGAAGCTAATTATGAGAGGAAATAGTAGATTGAATTAGTGACTGATAAAGAACCATATATGTAACCAGTTGATTATTAATTTGTTCCATCTGTGTTTGTATTAACTTTAAAGGACGTATCTGTTTTATTTTTTATTTTCCCACACGTCTTTGCACATTTAAAATCACCCAGTTAAGTCACTCACTGATGTGACAGGAATTAAATAATGAGCTTGTTACATTCAGACCGATCAACTGTCGAAGTCTCACCTCTTAATCATGTGTTCGTAGATGAACTTGGGCATGATGGTGATGGTCATGGTGGTCGGAGAGGTGATCAGAATATCTTTGATCTGAGAGTCCTGAAATTTTCAGACAGCCAAATTTCAGTATGGTTACAAGGTAAAAAAACAGCGTTAAATAGAGTTTTGTAGAGAAAATATGAGCTTTACGTTTTTTCTCCTATATGTTGATCATGAAAAACCCAATGTCAAGATAAGAAATATAGTTAAGATAGTATACACAACTGCTGCAATTTATAAACCATCGCATCTGAGATAAATATTGTAGGCAGACTGTTTAACCTTCAAGTCATTTACATTTTTAACCATGGTACATGATTACACAGAGTCTCACGCAGTGAATCAACCAACACACTGAAGCATTCAGACAGAAGACTAAGAAAAAATGTTTTATGGTCATGTTTTCTGAGTGACAGGTCTATGAGAGGTAAAGAGAGACACGTGGCATTATGATCACTGCACAATGTCAACGGAGAAAACCTGAAAATGCAAAGTTAAAACCAATAACTCACTTCAGGGAATCAAAAACCACAAGTCTACAGAAGTAAATATTGTCCTAAAAGAAAACTACAGCGATCACTGCTGTAATACTTTTTTTTAACAAACTTGGAAATTTCAACACAATGTCCACACTCGACTGTCACTGTACACTCAACAAACAACAACAAAACAAGTGTCTGACCTTAAGTCCAATAACGTTTTGTCCATTGATTTCACAGATGTAATGCTCAGTCAGAAGACCGTTACGAGCAGCAGAGGCATCCTTGACCAACGAGGTGATTTTACCAGACTTGTAGATAAAACCCACATGTCCTGAGCTGTCTTTGTGCATCGTGATAGTGCGCTGAAATGGCCTACACACACACACACACACACACATACAAGAAGCAAGAGAGGAGGGATTGGGGATCAACATGTGTTTATACTTTGTCACAGGTAGCTTAAGAGAAAAATAGCAAAACATTACATAACAATACTAATGAAATATATAATAATTTATAACATTAAAAAAACATAAAAAAACATCAAGCAGCAAAGTGTAAATGATATAGTAGCCAGCAGAGGGAGCCAAACATTAGTTCCACTAAGGACAACCTCAACAGTTAAAATATTACTATGCGCTACTGGACGTAGCAGCCTCTTCTCTTTCTGCACGTAAACAGAGGAAGAAATTTAATGCACTTAAAAAGCTTTTTTTTAAAACTCTAACACAAGTCAAAAGTGTCAATCATTCATCCAAAAAAAGACAACCAAATACAGAAAATGTCAGTAAGACAAACTACACACATATTATTTACCTGTCCCTGACCACAAGCTCGATGCGGGTCTCGGCTGCAGCCTTCAGGGCCTTATGGGCCTTGTCTACACTCCAGCCAGCACAGTTCTGACCGTTGATCTGTAGAACCTGGTCCCCAAAGCGCAGCCCAGCCAGGGATGCAGGGGAGTTAGCCTGGACCAGCTGGACAAACACTCCCTGTGAGAGGAGACAGATAAAACATCCAACATGACTCCAAAGAATGAAGGAGGAGAGAGGAGAGACAGAAGAGAGATGGAGCTAAATCAAGGAGGAGACTGTCAGGAAAGACAACATCAAGTGAACTCGCAGGTCTGAAGAGTTGAATAGTGGAAATAATAGAATAGTTCATTATACAAATTGTTTTTCTCATTACAGAAATGCATCCATCATCAACTCATTTCAGAAATGTCAAACCTGTTTTAAACTGTATCAGTGTAACTCAATACAACTGAATTATTAACTACAGTGGGGTCCAACCACTGTTCCCCTCAAGTGAAAGACATTTGGACCTCAAGATGATTACGTATCACAAATCAATCAGAGTAGATCATTTTTCCAATAACATATTATTACACCCTGAACAATAAAAACCACTCAGTTATTGTTTTATTGGGCAAGATCAGTCCTGCGATATCAAATGGTATTAAAAACATGTGTCTGGTCATTAAAGGGAGCTGACTAGTTGGTGGATTACTAGTTTAACTGTAGCACGCACAGAATATTCCTCAATGATCAACATGTCAAATGATGCTCAAGATGCAGAATGAAACAAGTGAATGTTTGAACCCAAAAAAGAGACTGATTCAGACATCAAACTTCATGTTGTGTGAGAATGAAGGAAGTGGGTGGAGTCTTTGCAATCTCATGTGAGTGTTAACAACAGTTGGCCTGTGCTGAATAATTAATGCATGTCCATGTCAAAGGGTTCGTAATGCTGACTCACGTTGTCGATGGCCCGGAGCCGCAGTCCCACCTTCCCGTCCTGATCCTTGCAGAGTATGATCTCCCTCAGCCCTGGGCGGATCTCTGCCCGCCTGATGCCAACGTCTGCCCCCGTCACGGGCCGCACCATGCCCCCAACACCTGAGCTGGAGGGCAGTGCCACTTGCTGAGGAGTGAGGAACGAATGCCAAACCACACAGTATGAGAGATGTAAGAGGTGAGAGGTTGCAAAAACAAGTGGGGGTGGTGGTGAGAGGAAGAAAGAAAAGAGAAGATAAACATTAAAATTCAGAGGTAAAAAGGAAACGCTGCATTACAAACAGGAACGTGGGAGGATTCAACTTCATCCCCTCCTCCACCAAAGACTGAGGTCAAGAATAATTCAGGTGCTGCTTTTCACCAGTCGTTAATGTGCTTTGCACTGAAAAAATTAAAAGTAAAATCTGTTTAAAGAGATAGAAAAAACAATGGAGTAGGTGAAAATATCAATAAAGGCTCAGAGCACAGCTGAAGAGATTGGGAGCTCCAACAGCCTTGACATCTCTGAGATACACACAAAAGACTCACACACAAGCACACACACACACACAACTGAAGGGGGGTGAGGAGCTAACACCCTCCTACACACTGATCCAGGCCTGTGGTGAGTCATTCAGTGATGTTGATCTTCAGGAACCCAGTCCAGTGCATTTGGAAATATCTCCAGCTCATAGCACTTACAATATTTAAAAAAATATTTCTGGCCACTTGGGGGCAGCGGAAACACTTGCATACATTGTAATATGATCATAAACGGTATTTGGACTCAATTTTTTTGTGTCACCTAACAAACACTCAATCATACCTCAACAACATTATAACATTTTTTTTACTGGTTTTAACAACATCAACACAACTAACACAAAGTTGTGTTGATGTCAAAGAAAACAACAGAAGACAACATGCACAATGATACTTACATTGTCACCCACTGGCACCAGGGCCAGGTTCCTCTGGACTTCATCACTGTTGAGGGCCAGGCCCATGTAGTCACCCAGCTCCTCCAGATTGGGGTACAAGGCTGGAAGAATGAGGAGGAAGTGGGCCAGAGAAAGAATAGAATTGTGGAGAGCAGATGGGGGGAAGACAAAAAGGGTGGGCAAAAAAGAGGAGGGAAAAAAATGTTTACCTTTGGTAACATGATGAATAAATTGATACATAAATACATTGATGTATACGGTAAAAAAATAAGTATGTTTCAATATCCCCTATTGCTAGCTACTTCTTTATTTACTTATCAACAAACCCTGAGGCCTGGTCATTTTATCTACAGCCAATGGCAACTTTTAAGACGCTGGACGAGGTCAGACATTCTGATTCAGCATATCGATTCCAGTCCTTATAATTCATCAAGTCCAGTGTAAAAAGTGTCTCTTTCGATCTGACCACAGATCTGCTGCTTACTGGATGTTTTGTTGTTTCCTCATTTAGTCCACAACTGCGCAACAGATCAGGCATTTTAGGAACAAGCTTGTCTGACACCAACAATCCACAGTCAAAATGACTGTGCTCACATGGTTTCTCCACTCTGACGTTTGATGTGAATTGCTCCAGGCCACATGACTAGCTGCTGACATAGCAACATGATACGCTCCTTTAAGAAAAACCACATGTGTTCTGGAACCTGGTCTGGATCAATGCTTTTATCAGCATGTTCTGCAATTATTTTCTTATTTCAACAATGACTGAGCAATGGTTTTACCGGGTGCAGCCGAGTCTAAGGTCAACATGGTTTAAGTCAGTCATCACATTAACCACAAATGGACCCTGCCCACATGGTCAGAGGAAACACAAACATAAAATACATTTATAATTTCTGGAAACATGTATATCATGAGTCACACATCCACCCACAGAGTAAAAATAAATCAAAATACTAACTCCTTTAGTCTTTTATTCCAATGAATTCAACCTGGAGCTTTAAAATGCAAGTTATATGTAAGTTTGTCCTTCTGGAAGAAAAGCTTGACAGACAGAAGAAAGGCCATGTTGTGGAAGCCATTCATTTAAATAGTGACAGCTATTTAAAGAACGAGAAATTCTGGCTCTGTTTACATTTATCTATTTGTCAGAACACTGTTGTACAGCAAGACCTCCTCCAAATGAAGCACAACACTAACCCGGAGGCCTCAGTGCCTGAGAAAGTTCAGGTAAGACGCGAACTGTATGAGGCGCTATCCTTGTCATGTGGTCCAGCACTGATGTCAGCCTCTCCCTTTTAACCCCCAACCTCAGAACTGGGCCTCTCCCACCTTCCACCTTTTCAAGTTAACTCCTTCTCTCTGTCTCCGATCATGTCCCATCCCCGTGCAACTGCCAGAGCCAGTCTCCATGGCAACCCATGGCCAACACGGTTGTGGTAAAAACAAAAGACCAAAAACCCACAGGACTCTACATTCAAATAGAGACTAGATGAACAGGATAAGTCAGAGAACGAGAAAAGATGAAGAGACAAAAACACTTAGAGACAAAACCTAACCGCTTGAAAGCGCACTTTTTACCCTCTTTTAATCTTTTGGGGGGCACCTTATTCATCGCTCTTTTCTTCAATCTGAATACAGCTTAGTGCAGTGTTCAGGCCTGCTTCCACACAAACCCAGAAAACCTAACCCCTGAGCCAAAATGCAATTACAGCGATGGAAAAGAAAAGCTACAAACCCAGAAGGAAAGAATGAGAAAATCACAGCCAGTGTGGGAGCCATTAACCCCCATCCTCTCACATGCCTCTATTCAACCCCAATACTAATGATCTGTTCTTCAAAGAACAACCGCAGACCCCCACTCTGTGACCTCCATAAAGAAAAGACAGCGACACAAATTATGTGTATGTGTGAAAACATTTCTGTTACAGGACAAACTTAGACAAGTTTTTCTTAAGTTGTAATTATTTTGTTCCTATGGCGCCATTGCTTGACAAAGTGAAAATAAAATCACTGATCTGCCACAATCTGAATGTTGTGGCAGACGGTGTTTAGAAGACTCACTTGATCCTGGCATTTCAGCAGTAACTGGCTGGGGCTGGTAGGTTCCCTCAGTGATGGCAGGCATGGGGGCGGTGGTCTGAGCAAAATGGGCCTGGGCCTAGACAGTTATTACATGCAACAGTCAGTGGTCATCAATCTTCAGTGAAATGCAAATATGACGATAACATGACAAATTTATAATTACACTTCATGATTCAGCACCAGGTGATTTTCTATTGACTTTCAGCAAACTGGGTTGCTCACAACCGACAGATGAAACAAAACAAACTGATAACGAAAGCAGTCTGAGTTACAGATATCATGACACATAAAATTTGTTCAACATAATTTTACACTCTAGTACATTCTTTAGTTTCTAAAAGCTGCAGTGATACAGAAGACATTATGCAACTACTGAAAACAACTAGTATAAACTAAACACTGACAAAAACACTGACCTTGATGACCTTGTCGACCTTCAGGTCCTCGAGAGATGGATACAGAGACATCCTGAGGAGAAACCAAAGAGGTCAGGGCATGAGATAAAACTCCAAACAGATTTACCTCACCGGATGCCTGTTCAAAATATATTCATGTTACCTTAATGTCATCCATTAGCCTTTAACACTACTAAATAATGTAGCTCCATTAAGCTCCATTTTACAGCACTGCATCAAATACACTTTATCATACATAAACGCTATTCCATGCCGAATCAAAACAAACTGTGTAGCTGTATGGAGCATCGTTATGATTTTCTAATATAACCTGAAAAAACAAAATCGATGATGTCCACCTAACCAACATGAAATAATACAAATGAACTGGCATACTACTCCAAAATATCAGAACAATGGCAAAAAAAATCCATCACACAGTGTGACATAGTTTTGACGACGACATTGATGTTTATAAGATTCTAGTCTTTTGACCAGCCACCGAGGAGCTCCGACAGGTGAACTTTGACAGTTGTTTTGCTTTATTAGGCCATATGAACATGCTATCAAGAAAAGTTATCTGCTGCAAACAGACTTGTTCACACGTTTCCCTCAACATCAGCTTTACTCTCATAATCAATTTCTATAAGAAAATCCCTATGTTGCATGCACTATGTTCCAACTGCCCAACCATAACCAAGTATACAAATATATCAGAGACAAGGCCACCCAGATAATCCAACTATGCACAACACCTTTCTGTAATAAAAAGAAAATAATTAATTTAGCATTAGCAGTGATGATCCAGAAATAGAACAGTCTCACAGAATTACACAACACCACAAAGCCTAATGTGGGTGACAACACTGTTACACATGGGCCCTGGGTATCAGATGAGGGTTTGCAGGCAGCAGAAGCTCATCTACATTGTGCAATGTGCTTCTGCTTTGTTATTGCATGTTGTGTTGTTTAAACACAACACAAAATTCAAACATTGCACTGAAAAAACTGCACATGAGTAAACACGGGCGGTTTCCAAACTAAACAAAACAAACTAAGCAAACTAAAAACATCACAAAAAGGCAACAGTTAATGGCCCTCGAGATCTCATTATATAACAACCATGATGGTGGCTGTGCATAACAAAAAAAGAACTCCCTAGTGGTTCAGATCCAACCAAAAAGACTCATTACCACATCAGATAAAACCAGCAGCGGCCCAAAGAGGAAAGAGCAAATGCTTAGGCCTTCTACTATTTTCATTATCTATCTTGTTTAATGTAAAAAGTGCACTTTGCAATACAGAGTCCAGGTGTATGTGCAGTATTTGACCTCATAAACGCTAAAAATAGATATGACTTGATCCAGACCCTCTACATCTGATCTCAGAACAACCTGCAGAATGTGGACATAAACCTGAAATAAGCCATGTGTGTTTATGAAGGCTGATTACTAGAGTTAACAACAGAACAACCAACAACATAACAAAAACATCCGATTTTAAGTGTTAAAAAATAATACTGACATTACAGACAAAATATTCAGCTGCATGAAAAAACAAATTGAGGGCAAGTAAAAGAAAATCGCTTCCTTCCATATTGATAAACCCCATCAACATTCTTTTCACCCAAGGATAACAAACTGTGTCACTGACAAACTAAGCCATCACAAAATCAGATGCGTTCAAGTGTACAAACCATCACATCAGTGTCATGACCACACTATGGTGAAGAAAAGCCAGAGACTGGGCCCCATTGTACCTCATCAAACACTAAATAAAGCAATTCAGTCTGGCCACAATCACATTACTGCGACATCTCACTCTCCCAGCTACTCCAACCACTACTCTATTCACATATTCTCAGTCCTCACAAGACAAGTGCACCATTGTGTTAGTGGACACAGTGGGGCATTTCAGCAACTTCTACCATTTACCTTTCAGCTGCGTTTGTTTGCTCCCGTTATTAACCCCCCCTCCCTCCCTCCGGCTGGAGGCCATGAGTGAATTACCCTTGGAAAATATGAGTAATTGGGCCGCTGTTGCAATGACCTAATCTGATCCTCGCGTCACCTCCGCTGCCGCAGCTCAGCAAAGCTGACAGGTGACATACTCTGAAATGAAACAAGTAAATTTCCTGCCTTTGTACATTACAAACAGGGATGAAACTTCAAGTACTAGTTAGAGCAGTAAAAACAGTTAAACCCAGCCTAGTGCTATCAAAACAAAACCTTTGTTGGAAATCTGAAGAGGAAAGACTGGAATAACTTCAGCAAGCCTGAACGAATTGGTTAGATACAAGAATGTGCTCTGCTTGGCAACTTATTCCGGTCTATTGACACGGCTGGGAAAGAGACAGAGGAGAGTGGGAAGAAGGAGGAGGAGGAGGAGGAGGAGGAGGAGGGGGGGGGGGGGGGAAAAAGAGTAAAAAGAGTAAAAGGAAAAACAGAACTGACCCACACCCTTCACTTCCCAATATACGTATCGTATTAAATGAAACACTTTATGTGATACAGGATCAGATAATACAAACAGCTAACAGTAATTTCCGATAAACAAACAGAACGTCGTGTTGTAGAAAAACAACAAAGCGGTTTCATTTGAAATAATACACAGATATTAGCTTATTATAAATATATTTGGTGTTTCCTTAACACTATAACATTAAATAAAACATCTGTGTGTGTGACTACAGAGAGATAAATCAGTTATGTCTCACTGACGTTAACCCAATTAGCGTTAGCTAACCTGACGGTGCCTCCCTCAAGTGCCATTAAAAACTGACCACACAATAGCATATGTTCGAGCGGACAGCAAAATGTCTGCAGTCATACGCTAACAAAAACACTGAAATTAGAACATAATTTGATATATAACTGAAAACCGAGGCGGTGAGTGAGAGCTAAGCGTCTTTGTTCCCACGCTAACAGCAGGAAGCACACTGCTAGCCGTTAGCCCCAAACGTTAGCATGTTAGGTAAACCTGGATGAAGCCGTTAGCTACCGACACAGAGGCTTGTGTACACGGGGTTCGTCACAGCAACACTCACCTTCAGAATCGTTGTTTGGTTGTTGGATAAGACGCTTGTTGTTGTCACGTAGCAGCAGCTGCGGCAGCTTCCTCCTGTGTTTTCTCTAAATGTTCGTCGTTGAGACGCTGCTTCAGGGGAATTCTGGAAAGTGATGTCACTAATGGCTTCCTGGTCGCGCTAACACGTCAATCACTGTTGACGTAGTAGGCTACGCCTACTCAGTCACATGACGGGCACTGGCAGCTGGGACTGTGATGTCGCGTGTTGACACATGATTGACACATGATTGATACATGAAGGACACGTGATGGACACGTGATGGAGTGGACCAGGACAAATCTACAAAACACCAATTCATATAAGTCCCTGAACATAAAAACATAAATAATTATTTTTCTTTATGTTCACAAGTTCACCTTAAAATGTCTCACTGTGGTCAGTGCCACGCCAACACCTTCTTATTCATGTCAAACGTAAACAATGCAACGACTCACACATGTAAATGTCCATGCACAGGCAGCTGGAGAGCACTTCTTTTATTTTCCACATGTCATTATTGGGTCAGCCTGCATACAGTAACTAACAGACGCCACACCAGATGCAGCTTGGCCAATATGTAACATGGACAGCGACAGTCATTATCTGACAGCCAGGCCGCGCTTCCTTCATTTAAACTCCATTTAAAACTATTTATTTGTGATACAAAACCGCGAGGACGCCTGTGTGTCCGCATATTTTTCTCCAGCCACACAGACACTCGTTAGGCAGCATGGGACTCCACTGACCCTGGCAAACAAAAAATACAAAAACAATAAAGCACATCATCTATCAGGGTATAATAGATATTTATACACAGGGTGTAAGTACATCACCTTTGTTGACTCTCTGAAATAGAAAGTTGGCATCTGAAAAATACACCATTAAAGTTGTTTCACAAAATAAGGTTTGAGGGGGCAACAATTTGATTGATTCTTCAACCCCCTTTTGTAAATTTCAAGCATTTCCCTTTTTTCGAAGACCAAAAAAAAAAAAAACTCATTGATGTGCATCATCAATCCTATCTTTGCACTGTTCTACCTGTGTATGGCTTTAAATGGGGTTTAAAGACTTGGCGAGATGATCAAGGCGGCATTAATGCAAACCGGGTGCAAAGCGTTCAAAATCTACATACTAGGATGCCCACCGGGCCTCGAACATGCAGACGGGGAAAGGTAGTAACCGCGTGTGGTGAGAAAATCTGGACACACATGTCATTGGTAGCAATAATCCCTGTGGAGCTCACGCTGAAGTTTACAGTTTAACTGAGAAAAAAAACAAACCACAGTGACGCTGTTTTTATATATTTTAGGGCGCAGTTTGTGTGTTGCTCCATTAAGGCCTCAGAATGACATGATATTTCACTGTTCGCTAACTTTATCACACCGAGCCTCGGCTCTCTGACAGAAACCCATTCCATTTGTTCTGATTTTAAGCAGGGTGCAAATGTGTGCTTTTCATTTTTCTTTTGTACACTTTTTGTTTCTGTGATATCACAAGCACCGTCTCTCAAACTGTATCATATCCACACACATGAACTCATCTGGGATGAATGTCACTGGGAGTAGTTAATTGGTATATTGTCTACTTCCCAGCACTTAAAACACACTCACACACACACACATATAAAGAAATGTCAAGCACAATTCAAAATCAGCGAACAGATTGAAGGTGGAGGTTTGTAAGGTTATGGCCCATACTTTCCATGTGGAAAAATATGATGGAAAATATAATTTACCCAGTAACGGCGACAAAAGAACACAAATTGTCCTAGTTTGATGAAATACGTAGTGGAACTATAGACTCAAGCCTCTTAAAGAATCAAGTGCAGACTCTCCTCTCTTCGCTGCAGGTCGTCCAGGTAGGAAGTCACCTGCAAAGACGACAAGAGGGGATTTCAGAATAGCAAATTCTGGTAGACAAGACTCACAACTGTGCAATCTGACTCAGTAGCCTGCAGCTAATGTGTTTTTTTTCCCTCTGTCACACAACATCACTTAAACATCATTGTTCTTTTTACACTGATGACTTGACTCTGTGATTTCTGTGTAACACGTGCAAAAAAAACAACAGTTTACTTACACAACACAAAAAAAGGAAAAAGGCTGCGGCTCTCTTTCATTCCAACCCCAGCAGTTCAACGTCAAAGATGAGGGTGGCGTTAGGAGGGATGA
The DNA here is from genome assembly GCA_016785345.1 of Trinectes maculatus. Lineage (NCBI taxonomy): Eukaryota > Metazoa > Chordata > Actinopteri > Pleuronectiformes > Achiridae > Trinectes > Trinectes maculatus. Next base: position 618,564 of record JAFBJQ010000399.1, on the reverse strand, counting down.
TGCCCGGGTGGCCTTTGTTTCCATAAGCGTAGTCAGGTGAGCAGGTCAGCTTGGCCCTTTGACCCACACTCATCTGGAGGAGGAGGAGGAGGAGGAGCAGGTTTCAGCAGACTGACGACATCAGCAGATCGAGTGTTTACTTTTATACGTCTGCACCAGTGGCGTTAATGTCTCTGACAGTACAGTACATTCATCAACACAACTGTGCGCTTCATATGCACACCGTGCTTCCAGGTCTCCAGCTCACCTGCACCACTCCCTCCTCCCAGCCGCGGATCACTTCCTGCTTGCCAATCTTGAACCTGAACGGTTTGTCCCTGTCACGGGACGAGTCAAACTTGCGTCCGTCTGTCAAAGAGCCTGAGGACAAGGGGACAGAGAGAGAGAGGCAAGAGACAGTTGGGATAGAAAGAGGATCGTCCATCACTTCACATCTTTACACACCTGAGCATGTGACATCACAGACAGAATCTGGGTGGCCTGTGCAGAGAGCTCCAGTGTAAAGATGTTATGTTCATAACATTTCCTAAAAGCACCAGAGACAAAATCGTCCTCCGAGCTTGTCCACCGTCTCTGCCGTGTATATATCGAGCACAAATGAAGGTATTCCAAGGATCTCAGAAATAGCCACTGCAGCTGTCTGCGGGGGGTGGGGGTGGGGGCGAGGAGGGGGGGGGCTCAGTGTGACAGTCAGGAAAGCATCAATCTGCATAAATAGCCGGACTATTTATGCCTGCAGTATTACTGTTATCAGCACCAGAAAGACAGCATGTGTGCATGGGGGTTGGTTGTCGCACCATTGTGGGAGTGTGTGCATGTGAAGGTGCGACACGTTGGGCACATCAGGAGGCGTCTGTCACGATGCAGCCTTTCATCCCGCCAGTGAAGTGGGCATCGTGTCCTCTTCCGGACACCCAGATAACATCCACTGGAATTAGCTTAGCATCAATACTGCTTTTCCCATTTTTTACCACCCAACAACGTCACGTCAGCCATTTCCTGCCAGCTGAGCTTTCCCAAAAATCCAGCAAATCCATGTTTTGATCTTGGTTTCTGTGCCTACATTTCAAATGGCTTGTGTAACAGACGGCCCCCTTTCATGTGCCATTCAAAGTTCTGCTTAGTCAGCAGACAGGAAGGGAGAGAACCCCGAGAGGAAATCCTGTAGTTTATGAAAAAAAGAGGAGGAATGCAGGTTTTTTATCTTACAGGAAATAAAATATGTTTCACTGTGAAAGGAGGCAATGAGGCTTTAACGTCTGTGTGGACAGGAAAAGGACAGAGACAGAGAAGAGACGCAGACAGACACACAGCAGAAGCTGTATGAAACCCAGTGTGACCTGCTGTTACGTGCTACATGTTACACGGCTTCAGGACTGACAGCTCCAGACGGAAAAATCATCAGCAACCCACTGATGGATTAAATGTCCTCATTTTGTCCCGACACTGGTGGACAAAATAACGTTCAGGTCCACCTCTGGATGAGCTGTAAAATATAAAATACTTCATAAATACTGGGTTCTGACCAAATACCTCTGGCTGCGATGAGACACAGAGGAGATGGTCAGGGTGCAGTGTTTAAACGCAGTGTGTCTGTGGAGGAAACACAGCAGGTGGAATATAGAAAGATTATTTCTGTCTGTTACCCAGACGGTTATAATCCCCCCACCCCACCCCCATCCCCCACCCCCCCCGACACCCCACAACCACCCCAACACTCCCAATATCCCCAGCAGGAACTCCAACAAAGAGAGGAGCTCTGGAAATGAGACAGGATTAGAACCCTGTCTGTCTGTCTGTCTGTCTGTCTGAGTGAACCCTGCCGCAGAATCTTTTTTTTGAATGTCATTCTCTCGCGACAGGACAAATGGTCACGTTGTCCAGGGTCCTGATGAGACTGTAATGGAGCGTTTGGCACCAACTGGAGCGCCATTATTTTGCGCACAGTATCACCTTCATCATCATCACCACCATCATCATCACCACTTCCATCACCTTCATCACCTTCACCATCATCACTATTCCATTATTCCATATGAATATCTCCATGATAAAAGCGCTTCCAGAGCGTGGATTTGTTACATTGTCCCGAGAACCACTGGTGCCTGTGTTGTGTAGCCAGCGTTGTCAGTGTGTGTGTGTGTGTGTGTGTGTGCGCGCGGGCTGATGCTGCAGAGGCACCAGGAGGCGGACGGCTGCAGGAGACCTGTCTGCGCTCGTGCGGCCTGGATCAGGCGGCTGTTTGGAACGTGCACTGTGTGTGTGTGTGTGTGTGTGTGTGTGTGTGTGTGTGTGTGTGTGCGCGCGCACTTTGCGCAGGAACTCACCCACATAGTGCACCACGCACGTCTGGCCCTTCTTCGGGAACGTCCTTCCTGCGGAGAGAGCGAACAGGCGCTCAGGACGTGACGGCGGCGGTTACGGTTCATGACACCCAAACATGCAACAAAAACCCCGCGCTTCCATGTTTGTATTTGTTGTAGTTGGAATGCTGGGTGTCGCAGTTTGTTTACCGTCGCCAGGTGTGATGGTCTCGATCTCCACTCCCATTTTCAGCGGTGTGTTCTGGAGCTCTGGCTGCGGCCGGCGGCGCTCTGCTCCCCGCAGCCTGTCGACAGTGTGTGCGCTGACCCCCCCTCCCTCTCTCTCTCTGCGGAGCCACGGGCGTCACTTCATCATATTACACAACAACACTTCCGGTTGCCACTCCAAAGTAAAAGCACGCCTCGGAGGATTTCAGCTGTAAATAGACCACGCCCCCTGACGGATATAGTAAGGATCTATGGTCATTTATAGGCCCATCATGTCAACCAGTGACATCACTCTGTTGGAAAAATAATGTTCTGTATGTCTACCTGTCTGTCTGCCTGTCTGTCCCTCAGTAGAATGACACAATCGTTTTCAAAGTTGTCTGTGTGTTTAGATTAATTACCATAGTACAAAACCTGGAATGATTTCCACTACAACTTCATTACTACTACAGTAATGCAGCGCAGTGCACATTTGGAACAAATCAGTGCATGTAGACCTGAGTGACATGAACTAACACTTAATGCTTGTGGGGGCCCTGAAGATCTGTGGTCCCACCTTTTAGTCTGTTTAATAATTCAGCCTTACTTTAATCTCTCTATCACAGCAGCGTTCGAGAGAAAGCTTTTCTTTTGAAAGGTTATTTTACTTGTATCTGTGACACACTTGACGTTGACTGGGCAGTCTGTGTGTGTGTGTGCGTGTGTGTTTGTGCCTGAGATGAACGTTACAGATTTGTCACCACAGCATGATTCTTGCAAATTACTGAAAGTATCAGTCTCGATAAAGGGAAACCCTTTAACAGAGCACTTTACTTAAGGCCTATTTCAGAGAATACTGCAGTGTACAACAAACAGAAAGAGAGAAGAATGAGAGGAGGAGGAGAGATGAGTGGTAGTAAGAGGTTCCAGCAAATACTCACATCACTGCAGCAAACATGCAGCCATAGCAACACCTGCATCTCACATGTGCACTCACATTCTGAGCAAATCAACAATCAGATCACTAAGAACCAATGAGCACAATATTCTGTGAGCATGTGTGGTGTTGCTATTAATATTACATACTATCGCTGTTTCAATATATGACATCAATCATCATTCTGGACTAAATGACTGTATTCATACTATAATAAATACACAAGACAATTAAGACCTTTATACATCAACCATAAAATGGATTTATTTTACCACAGGTCCAAACATATTTCTGTGTTGCCCCAGGATGCATAGAAGATGTCTGTGTGTCATAGGAATTTAACTTTCACTACTACAAACCAGAGTTTACAATCTATAATAAAGTCATGTGTACTCGTGATGTTACACGTTGTCAAAAATGTGTAACTGAGACAATCTTACCACTTGTAATGGAAAAAAGAAAGAAGGGAAAAAGGCAGTTAAAAAACATAACTCCCTCTTGGTCTGAACAAAGAGACAAAATGCTGGGTGGATAAAGCAGAGTAAGGCTACTGGTATAGGTTGGTTTGGTGGAAAAAAACAATCTGTTGTTCTTTTCTCCCAAGAAGTGAACGTGGCGAGAACGTTAACAAAACCACACTACTGAAATATACTTTAAACTTAGACTAGTATCCCTAATGTGGTTCTGGTTTGTGCTGTTGAGGCAGACACACTGGGGTCTGCTGCTGACCTGCTGAGGGCTCCGGCACCTAGTAGTAAACAAGGAATATGAGGGGCCAAATTAGCCTTAATAGAGAGGAAGAGTGGGGGGACGAGCTAATGGAAACAGACCAGGGATAAGGAACATCTCTGCAACCAAGCTGCTCTTCAGAAAGCTGATCTACTGTCTTCTGTTTCAGTTGAGCCACCTACTGCTCTCGGGTAAAGGGGTCCACATCACAGCCACCTTCAGAAACAGCATGTGCAGCTTTCCAGAGCTCTTGAGTGATTACTTCTCCATTCCAGAGGGTTTTTTTTTTAATCCACACCCCCCCATTCCTACCAGTCACAGACCACACAGGGGTGCAGGGTGAGAGTGGTGGTTGGAGGGGGTGCAGAATGTTACATTTGACTTTAGAAAAACAAAAATCAGAAATTAGAAGTCCATACATCAAGTCCATGTTTTCTCCTCCGTCAGAGGGGCAGCAGGTTTTCTGTGGCTGCAGTCTCAGCCACACCAGCAGGGACTGACCTTACACTCTGCCCTCACTTTAGCCGCTGGACGATAACAGCGTTGAGGAGGTTGGCCTGCTGCAGCGTCTGGCTCTCGTCTGACAGCTCCTTGTTAGGGAAGGTGGTCATGAGAACAAACTCTCTGGCAGCCATGGCAGGCCGGGCAGCAACCACAAACTGACGCAAGTCAGACACCCTGAGGAACACGACACATCATGAATGTTTTTATCCTACAGCTACTGTAAGAATCTAATTTAGTGCATTTATCATGAAACATACATTTGTTTTTGCATGTTGGCTTTGACAACTGGGAAAAAGAGTACGTGTTCAATCTCTGTGTACATGTCATGTCAACTTCAGTCACCTGTGGGTGTTGTTGAACTTTTGAACCAGCCTGCCACCGTCGGCTAGTCGAATCTGAATGTTAGTGACGGGCTGGGAGGGATCGAGGGACACTGAGGCGCTGGCTTGGGCCTCACTGGCAGCCTCGTCCTGCTGTGAGATGTCTGGACCCGAAACCAACTCTGGAGTGGCACTGAGGAGGGAGAAAAGAGATGAGCTGTTGTCATTGTGGAAAATGTCCCAACTAGAACAAGAATATTTTTTCAGGAGTATTTTTATTATTTGATTTGACTTGTTCTTTAAGGAAAACAACCCTGTTTGCAGCAACATACTGTTTTATAAAGTAATTTTAAATCTCTTATACTAGCCCCCTGAATGTGACTGACTCGAATGTGCTCCAGCAGTTTACAGTAAACATAATAATAATACCCGACTCATTATAAACCTGTCATTAACCAATCCCAGACTCAGGAGGTTTAATTCCTATGTTTAGCAGGCCAGACTGGTTTACCAACCTTCAATTGTTGTCTCTACTGTGGGAGAATCAATCAAAAAAACACATTGAACAGAAGAAGACACCGCTCATCAGTCTCACCTTCCCAACTTCTGCCCTTCACCTTCAAAGGCCTTAAAAGACAATTTGGGTTTGCTGAACTCCTCATCTCTGTGGTCCTCCATGTCCAGGTTGACTTGGCCGCCTCGGGACCGCTGTCTCAACTCCAGAGGAATCTCTCTGCAGGGACACAGCCAACAGGAACAATGGTTTAATGCTACTAGTGCTCACAATCTGTATTGCTCAAGCAGAAGTCATGTTGTGGACAAAGATATGAATCATAGAGATCAGTGAAATTCCAGCACATACATGTATAAACTTCAAGGACAGGGTCGGGGTTAGGGTTATCCTAATGGGTCTATGATGAACTTTTGTGTAACTGAGATGAAGTAAGCAGTATACTCTCACCCTCTTCTGATTGCCTCAAGGAAGTGGGCATTTCCTGGATCGTTGTAGTTTCTGAGTTCACCATTATCCAGACTGTAACCTGTCTTCCACAGTTTAAGCACCACGTGTACCTAACACAAACAACAAGTTTAATCTCTGCATATTTTAATAGATAGATAGATTTACTTTATTGATCCCAAATTGGGAAATTACAGTGCAGCAACAGCAGGGCATGGAACCAAAATTACAAGCAATATAAACAAAAATAATAAAAAAAAAATCTGATTTTAAGCATGTGATGAATCAGGTGATGTGCTGTGTGATTATGTTGTTGATTATGCTGTTTGACCATCAGAGACACAAGCATTTGTGTGCATTCTGACTCGTACACTTCTGACTGGATGGCTCAGGGCAGATGATAAAGGGGTTGAATGAGGCCAATAGAGCAGAATACAAAACAAGAACCTGAAACAATGCAGGGCCCACCAGGATCCGTACTCACATCCTGCTGGCTGTTGGAGCGTTGTCTCTCTCCAGCAAAATAAGCTGACTCCTCTTCAGGAGCAGCTCCTAGTCTGTAACCACCACCGACAAAGGCCTAAATGATGAGAGACAATAGTAAAAACAAAATGAGATACAACAGTAATGAAGCACAAAGACGAAAACCGGAGAAGTTTTCCTTCACCTTGGCTTTACTGGGCTCTCCTGACCCTTTCCCGCTCCTGTCCAGGGGCACAGCTCCATGTTCTCTGGCTCCCTTGAACAGGTCCTCCACCACCTCATTGGAGCTCTTCTTCTTGGGAGGTCCAACGATCTGCTGCCCACTACGCTCTGATCCCCCTGCGAAAAACCTGAAGACAGACATAGCAAGGTGCTGACTTCGGATAGTGGAGAAATCTTACACAGTACGGGGGACACTAAAAGTACAATTATCTACAATATGTGAAGTTAGCTCACTGTGCACTGTCAGTGAATGAAGACGAAGCATCAAAACTGAGGAGGAGCAGGAATTTGGCTAAATGAAAAAGACGTTCAGCTGAGTGGCTGCAGTGTAAACAGACAAGCAGACACACACAGTCCTCCAGCAGAAGGATCTGCTGATACTGCAGAAAACAGTGGGCAACCCGTGAATGTGCATTTTGGATTCACACTCTCTGCAGTCCATATAATGAGGGCATGTAGAACTCAGACTGAAACAACCACAGAGACGGTCAGAGGCTCCTGTTAGAACGCAAACTGAGCAATGGTTCTGTTTATCTGCTTGTCTCAGTGTCTACTTTAATCCCTGATCCACTCTGAGGTGTCCTCAGACATCATACTCAAATCCTACCGGGGCCATAGATGTTTTTCATAGTTTCTCAAGGAGGGAAAAAAATCACAGCAGAAAAAAAAGTAGAGACAGCATCTGAATAATGCTTACACGTATTACTCTTAATAAAACCCGATAGACTTAAAATGAGGGCTACAGAAACATAGATAGTAAGTTGACTGACCTTTGACCTTCCTCCTCATCACTCTCCTCCTCTGCCTCGTGCATCAGGTCTCTGAAGGAGGTCACTCTGGGCTGTGTGCTGACGTTAGACAAACATACGCGGTTGACACATTAAGCCAACAAAGAAGAACGAGTCAAGTCTTTAATGGGTGGTCGGATGAGGACGTTACCTCGGCCCTGCAGACCGGGACACGGAGGAGCCTCCCTCGGGCTGAGGGAGCGTCACGATGTCGTCATCAGCTCCATCCTCAAAGAAACTGGCGATGGCGAGCTGAGGAGGCAAAGTTCAAAACACAACATCACAACAGCATCTTCACACATCACACGCCACCACAGTGACGTCACTGTGTGTACTAATGTGCAGCTGAGTGTCCAGGACTCTCCACGGTGAACTGACTCACTGACGCCACAGTAACTTTTATTTTCACCTTCTCTGCTTTAAACGAGTGGGAAAACTCTGATCCAGACATTTCTTTACGGACCTGTCCTCACTGATCAGTGTCTATGAGCGTCCACTGTCAGTCCCTGTCCGCGGACACGCGTCTCAACAGGACGTGACAGCAGCATTAAAGGCTTTGCTGAGTTACCTCATTTAACATTAACCTAGCATGATAGCTTCACGGGCTAACGCTAACTAGCACGACTCAGTGGACTCTCAATGGACTCTCGGCAGATTAACGATAGCCGAATATTCAACGGGAAGAAACGTGAAGGAGAATCGACTGCAAATTATAGCCATGTCCACTAACGGACTGTCCATCTGTCCTGTTGTTGGTGACAAAGGGCGACCGGGCCATTGTCAAAGGGTGACTTGCACAAATTGCCGGCAACACAGGCTAGCGTTAGCCGGCAAGCTACTCGCCCCACACCCGTCGCGTTGCCGCAGTTTCCTCGGCACTACACCCCGCTTCGTTCAACGCAACTCCGCGGAAAAGCTCCGGAAAGACGCACCTGTAAGTTCCAGCCGGCGGACTCCAGGAAGAACCGAGCCCGCTCCTCGTCCACATCCGTAACAGCGACGAACTCCCTCACAGACTCCTCTTGAGTCGCCATTTTGTTTGCTCCTTCTTCGACTCGTCCGCCTCCACCAGAGGAAACAAGCAACAGCCGTTGGTTCCTACGTGGTTTCACAGCGGCGGATCAGCGCGTCGACAGAGACTCACACCCAAATGACAAAAAATACACAAATGCGACTGACGTGTGGCTGAAACACGCTTTTACCAGTTTTATACATTTTACCAAGGATCATTGATAACCTTTAATACTTCACAGTGACGCGGGAGTGACGTCACTGGTGGCGTATAAAGCCTCGCTGTTTCAGGATCCCTTAACAAACACGACTCACAAACAGTGAGGAATATTGAGGAATATAACAGTGAGGAATATTGAGGAATATAACAGTGAGGAATATTGAGGAATATAACAGTGAGGAATATTGAGGAATATAACAGTGAGGAATATTCGGCTTTCGGGTGAAATTAATGGAAAATTCAAAAGCATGCTACGTTCACATTAGATCGTGAAAACTGACCGACAGGGGGCGTTGTGTGCACATTTGGCTTCGTCACTACTTTTAACGTTCACGATTTGTAGTAGTAGTATTTTTGGCCACTAGGTGGCAGCTTGTTCACAGGTCATGCAGGACCATGTTGTTTCTAGTGCACATGGATTCTTCTCTGTGCTCTGTGTTTATATGTTTATGTTTATGTGATCAGAAAATAACATTGTATATAGATGAATCAGTGTAAACGTCGTACGTTTCTTCTCAAGTCTTTTTGAAAGTTGTGAACTGTGATCAGTGAGGGATGAATTCCTTTATCTGGTGGCACAAAGCAATAAGCAGTGGACAGACTGGTGAAGATCTTCATTGTTTCTGGGGGGAAACGGGGCTGATGGGGTCTTGATGTGTTCACTGTCGGTTGTTTGATCTCTGCGGCTCATTAATCTGCTGTAAAGTGTGAAAACAGCGTTGTCACGTCACCTCGTGAAGCAAGGCCTCCATCTCTCCTCGTACACATCCACACAAAGAACCAGGGAAAACACAGAGGAGCCGCGAGTGTCAGCGATTACACAGCGGCTCGTCTCCCCCCGGGCTGCTTTAAGCTTCAGGGTCTGAGCAATGAGGCAACAGCAACCAAATTCAGGGCAAGACAAGCAACGACGCAACGAGAGAAACCTGTTTCAACCTAAAAACAGAAAGTAAGGAAAAAAACAAGACAATTAAACCTCCATCAGTGTCAATATGATCAAATTGTGTTTGCTTGTGGAAAAGACAACTATTGTAATGACAGTCAGCATTAACGCAGGCGTCAGGCTGACAGCAGCACACATCGCCTCAGGGAACCCCACAGGTGTGCATGTGTACATGTGTACGTTATCTTCCCATGATGCATCAGGCTGATGCTGCCGCAGTGTCATGTTACAATCGCACAATGGAAACGAACATGTCGATTTGAGTGTCAGTCTGAAGAGAGACACGTCTCTGTGCCTGAGGGACACAGAAAAGTGTGACACAGAAAAGGCAGGGACAGGAAGCGAAATCAGAGAATCCGAAGGAAAAAAAAAATAAAAGTCAGTGAGTTGGAGACGATCACCAATGAGCTGGATGAGACTCAAATCAACTTTCTGTATAAACATGAAACCGTCACACGACAGAGGCTGCTGGGAGTTAAAGACTTTAACCCTGAGATACCTGCAGGTCAATGACCAGCAGGAGCTAATGAAAGACATGAAAGACATGATCTCGTCCTTCTTCTCTTCCTCAGGCTAAAGAACCACAGCATCACCTACAGTGAATCTTCAGCTTCACATCACAACATAATTAACCTGCATAACTTCATCAGTGTATCTGTTGTCCTCCTCCTCCTCCTCCTGCTGCAGGAGCATCCAGCAGAACCATATATCTCCCTCGCCTCCAGGCCGACAGGAGCTGAATGTGGCTGCTTCTGTGTGAGGGGTCAAGGCCTCGTGTTAACTGCCCTGCTAAAGGTCAACAGCCATTTGTTCCTCAGGGTCCCAAAACAAGACTGCACAAGATCTACGAGCAGCCCGGGCCAGAAAATCACCGTCAGTCGTATTTGACGATAATTAAAATCTATTTTGTTTGATTTTTTAAAGTCGATCACTGCATTCGTCCTTTCACTTTTCCACAGACAGACTGTCGCCGTCAGGCTGCTGTTAGCTCTTTGTTGTGTTCTGTCACAGGGAGACAGGGAGACGGTGTCGTCACCAGCAGTGGTTTCGCCTCCTGACACCGTCACTGTCACTCTGGTATGTCCCTCTGGCAGAACAGTGTGGACCACCAGACACCATCATACAAGTCCAGGTGAAGTCACCTCCAACAATGGCCGCCCCGGGGGGTCACTGTCACTCCGGAGCTTTGTTCCCACCCATCATCGGCCAAACTATAATGGCTGTGGTTGACGTAATACACCTGTCACTTACTCTGCATCCCTCTCTAACTCGTTAAACATGTGGAGAGTAATTGTTGGGTGTTGGCGACTGAGGGGCCCAGAAGAGGCATTAATGGCGTTTCACCCTTCATGGAACGCTGTAGACAATAATATCAGTGGCACTGTGACACAGTGGACACAGGGTGGAGACACGTTTGGAGAAGAGCTGATAGAAACACCTGACATAAATAAGATGCAAAACCTGAAGGCATCTAATGATGAAACATACTGACAGAACACCGCCTGAGTCCTGAGTCTGTGCAGAGTGAAGATGAGAAACAGTCTGCTATCAACAGGAAGAGGAAACAGGAAGAGGGTTATTATCTCTGCAGACATTCTGCTGTTTATCTCTCCGTTATTCGTTTTTTTTCTTCTGTGCATCTCACTCTGCACGTGCACGTCCTCGAAAACCCTCCAGAACCAAAGAGCCAGCTCAGCGTTTATCTCCATGGCAGCAGACAATCACTTGATACAGTTGGCATGACCTCGTCTGCAGGGACGCGAGCGCAGCCGCTGACCTACATATGACGAGGACGTAAATCACACTGAGTGAAATGGTCTGCACACTGTAGCATATACATCATCATCATATAGCAGCGTGGAGGTCGCCCTGGTGGTGGCTGCAGGCAGGAAGAGGGCATCTGAAGAGGCTCCAATCCGTTCTCTCATGACCCCTGCAGGCAGCAATAAATCTGGACACGGCCTGCTCCTCTGCTCCTCTGCTCCTCTGCTCCTCTGTCCACTGCCCGAGAGCAGAGATTTACTACAGCACAGGCAGCAGCATGCTCCCCCCCCCACCCCCCCATAACACTCTACCTCCACCCGTCTTTTATCTTCACACCCCCATCTCTTCCTTTCCTGTTCCCCTCTTTTTTCCTGTTCTGCGTTTTCTTTTTTTCCCCCTCATTCTTTCCCTTCACATCCCAGAGTCAGTGAGGAGCGGGCGCCATCACCCCGTCACTGTGACTGAGGGACACACACACACTGACGCTGACACTGACACAGCAGTGTGTGTGCGAGTTTTAATTAAACCCGCAGTGAGACCGGCTGCACAGGAAGACAGGCACTGATGTCGAGTGAAAAACATCAATGTCGTTTATTCAGTAAAAAATACACAACAAAAATGAGGTCTGGTCCACTTTGAAGTCCAATCTGGGCCATGTGGATAAAGGGTCAGTCTGTGTAATTAGTGTGTGATTTACTTTTGAAGAAACTGGTTAGTTAATTTAATTTAAAATATAATTTACAATTTGAATGAAAAATATTGAATTTATTAATAAGATCAAATTAGCTCATGTGACCTGATTAGGTTAAGAGCATTTGGTGAAATGAATTATGATTAATCCGTAACATTTGATTTATTTTCTTTATTAAAAAGCAACATGAAATAAATAGTCTGTATTTACGTAGTCATAGGATATAATGTCATGTCACATGACATTATATCTACGTGACCAAACTCAGAGGACGACAGGAATAATTAGCACTGGCAGCTTCTCACAGAAACACTGATACACAATCACAAAACACAACGAGCCAAAAGGCTTTGTCAGGAAATGTGCTTCATTCTTACGTTTGTGTTGTGTTGTAAAGTGGCAGCAACCGTCATGAGGAGAGAAACCTATAAAACCACATAAAACCAAAGGCCACATTTGTCAGTTTAAGCAGCACCTAACACATAAAGAGAGTCAATGAGCCTGTGTGATCATCAGAGCCATTAAGCCCCGGACGCCGCACGCCGCTCTTAATGACCACTAACCCCCGATCAGACGCAGGAAAAGACTCCGCCTATAAACAGACATTAAACAGCCTCGTCCTCTTTGTGTGTGTTTTATTAGCACAAGACAGCACCCAGCCCCACAAACCCTTTCAGACCCTGTAAATGTCCAACAACACACACACACACACACACACACACACACACACACACTCCATCTGGGGGTAATACCACATGACATTCCACCAAATGCCTCCCAGACAATCCCCCCCCCCTCTGCAGCTTTCCAGCATTTCCATTGGTGGTGATGTAGAGAGAGAGAGAGAGAGAGTGCAGGGTCACCGTGGTAACCACATGCTCCTCTTGATGCAGGACCTCATCTGGCCGTGTTCAGCGTCTGTGCGGTGCCTGCGAGGAAACTGTTCCAGTGACATCTTCAGTGTGTGAGTGTGTGAGTGTGTGAGTGGACAGCACAGTAGATACAGTAGATGTGGTTGTGTTGGGGGGAGGGGCCTCACCGCTCTGCTCCGTGGTGAATATGAATATTCATATGGATAAATAATAAATATTCAGAGTTCTTCCTCTCTGATTCTGATTTTAGACGTTTTCTCATTTGCTGATTTATAAACAGTCGTATTATAAACAGTATCAAATATTGAATTCCACAGACAACACAACACAAACAGGCTGTGAAGTCTCTGCTGTTCATCAGCATGAAAGTTTCTCTTTCCTTTTTTCTCTTTTCTTCATCTTACCATTTTTTTTGGGGGGGGGTTAAATTCTGGTCCATTCATCATGAAAGGCTTATCGTCAGCGGCAACAGGGCGATGGAGAAAGGAGGAGAGAGAGAGAGTGATGGAGAGACAAAAACAAGTATCAGGATCATAAATGTAGGAATATGTGTTTGCATTGTGTGTTGTGTTTATGAATGAATCTCTTCAGTTACAGCAGTTAATTGATTTGTTGACCATATTTTTGTTGACTTGTTGACTGTTGTGTTACAGACTACTGTGTCGTTTCCAGAGACAGTGAGAGCAGGATGTTTGGAGGCTATGTACGTACCCACGCAAAACGCACATACACACTCACACAAACACACAAATACAAACACACACTCACACAAACACACACACACACCAGATCTGAATCCTAACTCTCTAACATCTCGAGAACACGCAGGTTTTTTCAGAGAGCAGTGAACCTGATGCGTCACCGTCCCTTCTCCTCGTCCCCGTGTCTCCTGGTGCGGTTTCCTCCCGTCTCCCACACAACCGCCTTATCAGACAGGAAGTAGTGGAGATCGGCTTCCTGTCCCAGATACCCAGAGCAACCTAATGGTGCCAGTGTAAAAAGAAAAGTCAGTCTCTTTATGAAATATTCAGAGGAAACATCCACGAGCTCACCACAACATATCAATTCTTAATAGAGGCCCTAAAGAGGCGTCCGTATGCCATCTCTCTCCTGTGTGTGTGTGTGTGTGTGTGTGTGGGTGTGTGTGTGTGTGGGTGTGTGTGCGGGTGTGTGTGTGTGTGTGAGATTGAGACTGAGGGACGTATGTGATGATGGATCTTTACGTCCAATACACAAAAACACAAACACACTACACGAGCCCATTAAGTCCACGCACAACCAACGCACAATCAGCAGTCAGTGTGAGACAGACTCACACTGACTGGGAACAGAGGAGCAGACACCGAGGGGAGGACAGGGGAGGACAGGGGAGGACAGGGGAGGACAGGGGAGGACATGACTGGAGAAATGGGGAAGTTCACTGTGTTTTCACAAGTTGCACAAGTCTTGCATCTGTTGTGCGTTTTCATTCCTGGAGCACACACACACATACACGCACACACACACACACACACACACACACACAGAATGATTAACGGCTAATCAGATGCCCTCAGGTACACTCACTTGAGTGTGTGTCAATTTGTGCGTGTAGTGTGTAGTTCTGATTTAACCCCTGTCAAATAAACGTCACAGGTGACTCAGTGTGTGTGTGTGTGTGTGTGTGTGTGTGTGTGTGTGTGTGTGTGTGTGTGTTTCCCTGGTCTGAGCGCTGTGCTCCATCACGTCCCCTCAACAACAGACAAAACACAACATCAGTCATCTCCCAACAGGGTCGTGAGGACGTCACAGGACGAGGACACGAAGACGTCACAGGACGAGGACCTGAAGACGTCACAGGACGAGGACCTGAAGACGTCACAGGACGAGGACCTGAAGACGTCACAGGACGAGGACACGAAGACGTCACAGGACGAGGACACGAAGACGTCACAGGACAAGGACCTGAAGACGCAGACAAACACTCTGCAGTTGATCCACCTCACTGAGGTGAAGAAAAAAAGGAAGAAGCAGCAGAGAAAACGTCCAACAGGCCACCATTTTATAAAAGACAGAAACAATGACACTGTGATATCAGCTGCTCTTCTCCAATACACACACACACAACAATCAGTGACACAGACACACACTCTCTGCAGTGAAATTCCACACCGGCCCTGTGTTCTGCCTCAGGTTACACTGTGCGACACAACTGAGCCGTGTTTTCATGGGATCTGAGAGGAGGAAGTACGACAACGTGCTTCACGTTAACACTTCTGTTCAAACGTAAACGACAACAATCTGAAAACTCACCTGACACCTTTCAGCCGCTGAGTCATGTTTTATCAGCTGATCTGTGGTCAGCCCTCAGGTGAGTCTGGATGAGTTCAGATGAACAGGAGTGGTATTCCTGGGGGCACTGACGTTGGAATATTTGTACGGAGACCAACACGTCACACCACTCACACCTTCGTTGTCGAGCTCTGTGTTCTCTCTGGAACGTCGGACATGTTAATCGGAAAGGTATTCACCCAAGGAAAAAATTTGTGAAAACTTCCACGGATGAGTCAGAACTCCGGAGACCATCAGTGGAAAAGCCCCTGTTGGTCAATGGACAGTGAAGCGTGTGAATAACAGACATGTGATGACTGTTGTGGCTCAGCAGTGTGTGTGTGCTGTTATACAACAACAACATGTACCTGATCCCAGACCAGGACCAGACATCCCTGATCCCTGATGGGAGAAACACACAGATGACGAGTCAGGAACACACACACACACACACACACACACAATAATCATTAGTGTGTGTATCCTCTTAGCCGCTGACTAACCCCATTTCTCTCCTGCTAATGAGGAGGATTGTAGGTCATCACAATGTTTCCCCACATTGCACAATTGCACACACACACACACACACACACACACATACACACACACACA